>JARYGA010052728.1:0-63738 GCA_030545235.1 Helianthus tuberosus | reverse complement strand
GTCACTTTGACGTCGTCCGATACTGATCATGAGTCCGAGTTAATAAAAAAGGTGGTCGATCAGGTGTTGGATAAGGATGAAACAGAGGAGTCAATGTCGGAGTCAAAGTCTGACATGTCAAAGTCAAAAGCCAAACAAGAAAAACGGGTGTATAATAAAGAGTTTTTGTTATCAAAATCTAATTTGGATGATGAACCGATCAAAGTAGCATATACTTTGAAAGATTCTGAAAAATTATATTCTGATGAGGCTTTTCCAATAAGAGGTGTTAAACCAGAAATGATTAAAAAGGTTTTCAAACTGACAGAAATTAATATTTCTGAAATAAAAGATGCAAATATTTCTGAAAAACCTAAACAATACACCTCAAGATATCAACAATGCTTAAACAAGAAAAAGGGTTACTATTATGGTTATAGTTTTCAAAAGAAATCAAACCATAATGGTAATTTCAAAAACAAAAGGACTGGGTTTTATTCCACTGAAAAATTATAAAACTGAGAAAATTTATAAACCTAAAACTGTTTTTGTTTCAGGAACAAGTGCTGAGAAAGAACAGAAAAGTTCATTCTGGAAACAAACAAACCAAGAATTCCTTGCAAAGAAGCAAGAAGAGATGAAGAAAAGTATTATTCAGAAGAAGACCGAGACAAGAACCTGTTTTCAATGTAAAACAGTTGGTCATATTGCAAGAAATTGTCCCAAGACAATACAAACAAAACAGGGAGTTTCTGGTAAACAAAAGGAAAAAGTTGTTGAGAAAACTGAACTTAAAACCAGAAAATTTACAGGTTTTGAAAATTCAATTTTTGAAATTGGTGAATGTTCAAGGAATGTTTTAAAAAGAAAAGAAAATCTAAAAAATCAGAAGTGGGTGGTTAAGGGTTCAGGAGGTAGTTCTAGTGATGAATCTGATTTGTCAAAATTGTAGGATCGTTATCCGACCCGAATGAGTCGATCAGAAGAGTTTATCTCTAAACGAAAGGCGAAAACAGACGTGTAGAGTTCAATTCAGCTAGATTTACTCATTAAACTGTTGTATGATTGATTATAAGACGTTTTACAACCTGACAACACTTCGGCAGCACTTCGTTGCACAAGCCAGAAAGTTTCAAATGAACACAAGACATGAAGTATTTATAGGAAGGACCTGACCGTTTGAAGGTGGCAAGACACTCTTCAAACGGACATCCTCTCAAACAAGCAGCCTTCAAACGAGCATGACATTCTTCAAACGACCAGGACAAATCTGATTCCATATTTGCATGTTATCTTCATGTGATGTCACTTGTGATGTCATATATGTGATGTCACTTGTGATGTCACATATATGATGTCATGTTTGTTCAAATCCGCAACGAACCCAAGACTCGATATAAGACGAAGTCGACAGATGTATGCACCAATAGACTCCCCCTCAGATGTTGACGAGTCTTAAGTGTCGAGTCTTCGCATCTTCAATCTTCATCAGTCTCTTTTCTTTCTTAGCATATACCAGGATCTTCTCTTTGGCTCTAACCTCGTCAAACTCCCCCTCTCATCATGATGGGATCACTGTCTGGAATTAGCTATCACCTTGAGATCAATCCCTGGTTTTATCTCTGTTCAGTTCATCTCCTGCACACATTTTCTCATCACAACATAAGTTTTTACTTAAATCAATAAGAAAAACTTACTAGTAATAGTTATATCTAGTTCAAATTAATGACCTTGATTAACTAATCTAGCTTTCTTTCTCAAAATCAATTTCTTCTTTTAAACGCACACTCCCAAACCAGTTCATCATATTCAGCACTTGGAATTTTGAAAATCAGCTCTTCAACATCTGTTGTCGAAAATCTTTTTGTATTTTCAAAATTTATGCTAAAACATACTAAAATCTTTTTGGGTTTTGAAATAGAATGAAATACAGTAAAGAAATATTTACTTAGAATATTTTTGTGAGTTTGTGTTAGAGGATCATATCAGATTTTGTGACCAATCACCAGCACCGTTAAGCTTTAACATTTTAAGCTCTAAACGATTCACATCGATTGACGATATATTTGTCCACTTAAACTCAATCTAAAAACTTTCGAAATGCTTACCGATACGTTAAGGTATATTAAGATAGCACTAAAATTCTTATGGACCCCACGATCTCAGCATATCCCCTCATCATGCAATACACTGACTCAAGTAATGCCTTTAAACTTTTATCAACTGTGATTTGTGCGAAAACAAAGCAGAATGTTTAAACATTAACAATCAGGTCGATACTTCCGTATACGCAGAGAAAGTCCAATGTTTAAACAAAATAAGAAAAATAAAACAAGTTGAAGTTGTTTAGGCTTTAACCACCAGGTCGATACTTCCGTATACGCAGAGGAGGTCCAAAGATTAAACGAAACACCAAAGAAAATAAAGCAGAACGTTTAGGCAATAACATCCAGGTCGATACTCACGTATACGCAGAGGATGTCCAATGCTTAAACAAAATAAAGAAATAAGACAAGTTTAAATATTTGCAAAATAAAATGCACAATCACAGCGACTTTTTAGCAAAGTTGTGAAAGTTCACAAACTTAACCAGTTTTAATTCTTTCGACAATCAGCGATTACTGAGTAGGCACACAATCAAGAAGGACAAAACTAAGTACTATGCTTTCAATCATGTTTCCCACTAGAACTAGGCTTTTTCATTTAGGTTTGTATCGTTCTCGCAAATCTACTAGTCTAGCTGAGCCTATCGTCACATCTTTAGTAAGATCGTTTATCACATTTTATCTCTCCATTTCTTTAGCATGCTGTGACAGTCCAACTGATCTACTATCATTTCCTCTTTTTCACAACAAAACTCATTTTTGCATTTTTTTAATGTTTTTGACATTTTCAAATTTTCTAATTTTTTTTTTTAAATTTTTACTCCCCCTAAAATCAAAATATGTCTCAATTTTGATTTTCTGGGAAAATTTGAAAACAAACTGTACAAAATAAACTGACAACATGATGAGAAAATATGTCAATTCTCCATTCACTTGGCTTGAACAATCAGAACTCCCTCTGACAACAAACTATTTTCCCATAGTGATTTCAAAACACTTAAGTTTGTTTTAATCAAAATGGTTTTTCCGGAAAATTAGTTTTGTGAGTCATTTCTCAAACATGGGGATCATTCATCACCTTGTTTTCTTTAACCATTTGTAAAAACTAACATTTTTAAGATCAATCCACAAACATCACTTGTAGAAAATCAAGTACAACTTAATGTCCCTGATTTACCACTTTTAAGTTGAAATATCACCGAAGTGAATTTCTCAAGAAATATGCCGATTCCTGCTCCACACTTACCAACCTGGGAACTCCGGCAAGTCAGGTTTTTCATTTAAACAGATTCACCCAAGCCTGACGGTCCTTGGGTGATTTTGAATTCTTGTTCAACAATGGTGGAAAATTTGCATCATCCATTGTTAAACCAGAATTCTCAACTTTTACCTCAACAAATGGCTCCTTTGGCTTTAATGAACCAGAATCATTGCCTGAAAGCAGCTTGTCTGACTTTGATGAGCCAGATTCATCGCCAAAATGTGGCTCCTTTGTTTCTGAAGAAACACATTCATCACCAGATTTGTTATTCTCTTGATTAACTGCCTTCTCTTTCTTTTTCTTTACTCTCTCCTCTGTCCTCAGATTTGTATCTGATGAATTCGTTTTGCTTGATTTGTTATTCTTTGGCGAGCAAGACGATTTATCAGAACTTTTATCTGTTTTACCAGTTGTATCCGAGGACAAAATCCTTTCAAGATACTCCCTCTCTTTCTTCCTATTCTTCCTCAGTCTGTCTTTTTGCCCATGTTAAAGCTTCACTTTCTTTTCTTGAACTTTAGATTCTTGAACCTTCTGTTCTTTGGGCTTGACATTGACTGGTTTCTTACCTGCTTCTGAGATTCAGCCCTTGTTCGTCTCATTGATCTCATTGAGCAATCTCTAGCAATATGGCCAATGATGTTGCAGTTAAAGCATCTCCTTGACTCAAACCTCCAACTCTGGCAGTTAACAGCAATGTATCCTTGATAGCCGCATCTGTAACACACTCTGTTATCGTACCAATCTCCATTTTCAGTCCAAACATTTAGATCAAAGCACTGTTTGGCTTGGTGATAATCTTTCCTCCTCTTGTTTGCTAGATTTGGCCTTTGAGCTCTGTGGTCCGACCTGCACCACTCATTACCAACAATTTTTGAATTTTCATTTTTTATTTTTTGTAATTTTTGATTGCGATTGGATGATTGATCTGATGAACTTTTATTTTCTTTTTGAACATTTTTCAAAAATTTCTCTTTTTGTTTTTGTTCCACTTTCTTCTTCAAGGGTTTTTGCTTAGAGCATTCTCCCTTTTCAGTTGATTGTGGAACAGTTTCTTGAAACTTTTCTTTTAACTTCAAAAATAAATTCTTTTTCTTCATTTTTTCATTTTCATCATCAGATTTCTCATCACAATCTTCAACTATGACTTTATCATAGTTTGTGACATCGTCACTTATTGGAACTGAATTAACTGGTTTTGGGCAAAGAATAGCTGAAGTATTCACAAACACCTTCAACTTTTCTTCCCATTCCTTGATTTTCTTTTGAGCACACTCTGCTTCCTTTACAAGTCGAATAATCTTTTCAAGATGAGAATTGATTGCAATTTGTTTTTCAAGATTGTTTTTACCAAACAAATCTCTCTCATCTTCTAAAATTTTTATTTGACTTTGAAAATCTTTCTCAATTTTTACTTTTTCATTTTCTAAATGTTGTATTTGATTTTTCAAAACATTTTCTGATTTTTTAATATTTTTGTTTTCTAATGACAAACTCTCAACCTCCTTCAAGAGTTTGTCATTTTCAGATGTTAACTTCTCACAATTTTTCAGCAAAACAAGAATCTGTTTATCATCAGCTTTTATCTCAACCTTTAAAGTTGAAATATTTTCAACCTATTTCTTTTCCTCATGAACACTTTCATCCTTACTCTCTTCTTCTGATGAATGATCAAAGATAGGTGCATCTTCTTCAATCTTTTTCTTTAATACTGGTTCAGGATTCACAAATACATGTTTTTCAGATTCTACTTTCTCAATCTTGACAGCTGGAACTTGTTCAACCTGCTTTTTCACACTAGGTTTGATTTGCTTTTCTGTTGTTGCTGCTTTTACTTCTTTCTCAGCTCTGATCTCTTCTTTAACAATAACTGTCTTTTGATTCTTCCTTTTTTCAACTTGTTTTTCTTTCAATTTTTCAATTTTATCGGCATAAAATAATTTTCCACTACGTTGATCAGATGGAAGTTGTTGTTTAAGATTTTCAAGTCTTTGGATTTCTTCATCATACTTGTCACTCTCTTCATCAGACGAATGATCAAAAACTGGAACTTTTTCAACAACTTCTTTTTCTGAGACTGTTTCTTCTTCTTTCTTTATCGGAATATACTGATGAGATTCATAATGCACATATGCCAACAATTCCTCAAACTCCATGTTTCGATGTCAAATGTTCACTTTAAATGTTAATTGTGATCAAAATCTGAATACACCGAGAAACTTTAAGACAACCAAACTGATTGGGCCGATCAAATGACTTGGGCCGAGAACTTAATCAGATTCACATGTGATGACTATACTATCATTTGATTGGGCCAAACAATTTCGCCAACTTCATGAACACACTTTGATTTAATATTGTGAAAATATCAAGTGGCCGACAACTGACAATAGCAATTGATTAGAGATTGGGCCGCAAGTCTTGATCAAAGTGATATGCACATGCGGATTGTTTAAACCGAGATATTCACATGCAATCTGACATCCCACGAAAACATATGTATTCACTCACTGTAAATGACCGACACCATTAAGACCACTTTCAAACGGGAAGGTGCTTGCTTCAAACGGTTAACCCAACATTTTCAAACGGACACATGCATTTTTCAAACGGTAAGGTGCAAATTTCAAACGGTCAGTCCAGTTTCAAACGGTAAGGCGCAAATTTCAAACGGTCAGTCCAGTTTCAAACGGTAGGGTGCTGCTTCGTTCAAACGGACACCAGTTTTCAAGCCATTTTTACCAGTTTTACTTCGAATTTTAAGCTGAAACTTTCAAGGGTTTGTTAAAATGCACTTTTACACATTTTGTGAAAAATTCATCCAATTTTAACCCTGAAAACTTGAAATTTTGAAAGAAGATGTAGAAAAACAGAAATTTTTAAGCTGAATCGTATAGAACTCTTCCTCTTGTGCTCTGATACCACTTGTAGGATCGTTATCCGACCCGAACGAGTCGATCAGAAGAGTTTATCTCTAAACGAAAGGCGGAAACAGACGTGTAGAGTTCAATTCAGCTAGATTTACTCATCAAACTGTTGTATGATTGATTATAAGACGTTTTACAACCTGACAAAACTTCGGCAGCACTTCGTTGCACAAGCCGGAAAGTTTCAAATGAACACAAGACATGAAGTATTTATAGGAAGGACCTGACCGTTTGAAGGTGGCAAGACACCCTTCAAACGGACAGCCTCTCAAACGAGCAGCCTTCAAACGAGCATGACATTCTTCAAACGACCAGGACAAATCTGATTCCATATTTGCATGTTATCTTCATGTGATGTCACTTGTGATGTCATATATGTGATGTCACTTGTGATGCCACATATATGATGCCATGTTTGTTCAAATCCGCAACGAACCCGAGACTCGATATAAGACGAAGCCGACAGATGTATGCACCAACAAAAATCAGAGGAGCTATCTATTGGCGATGAATCTGTCTCCACAAAGACAAAGGAGCCACAAGGTGTTGATAAAAATGAGAAATCTGTCCCGATTGTTAATGATGAAAATTTTCCATTACTAAGGGCTGAGAATTTTAAAAAGAAAGTTGAAAAAGTGGAAATTTCAAATCAATTTTATTCTGAAAAGAATAAGTTTGATGTTGAAAAGGCTTTCAACGGAACTGTGAAACACATTTTTGGAAAAATGGTCGATGGTAAGACCAAAGGATTGAAAGAATTCTATGCTTCCAAAAGGAGTGTTCACAAGTCGGTTGAAAGTAATAGTGAAGAAGTGGTTACACCCAAGGATGGTCAGGCCTGGGTGTCAATATTTTTCAAAGAATAAAAACCTGACATGCCGGAGCTCCCAAGTTGGTAATCGTGGAGCAGGAATCGGCATCATTCTTTGTTTATGATAATTGTTTTTATACAAGTGTGACTTGCCGGAGCTCCCAAGTTGGTAATCGCGGAGCATGAATCGGCATCATTCTTAAATTGTTTTTGAAAATTGAAAATTTTGTAGAAGTGTGACTTGCCGGAACTCCCAGGTTGGTAAGTGAGGAGTAGGAATCGGCATCTTGAGAATTCAACCCACATATGGTAACCTACAAGTGGTATTGGTTGGTAAGCCATGTGGTTGAAAAATTGGTTGAAAAAGGTTTTTACCTACAAGTGGTAAAATCAAGGTCATTAATTTGAACTTGATTGGATTATTCTTAAAAGTGGTAAATCAAGGACATTAAGTTGTACTTGCATTTTCCTTCATTTGATTGAAAAGACAATGTGATGAACCAAACCCCTAACCTACTAATGGTAAAATCAATCAACAAAACTAATTTTCCGGAAAAACCATTTGATTAAAACAAACTTAAGTGTTTTGAAATCAATGGGAAAATAGTTTATTGTAAGGGGGAGTTCTGATTGTTTATGCCTTGTGGATGGCGAATTGAAGTGATTTGATATCAGTTGTCACGTTGTTTGTATAGTTTGTTTTCAAATTTCCTAAAATGTGTTTGCATTTTAGGGGGAGTAAGAATTTCAGAAAATCCAAAAACATTTGAAAATTTGAAAAAGCCAAAAACATGATAAAATGCAAAAATGAGTTTTGTTGTGAAAAAGAGGAAATGATAGTAAATCAGTGAGACTGTCACGACATGCTAAATAAATGGAAAGATAAAATGTGATAAACGATCTTACTAAAGATGTGACGATAGGCTCAGCTAGACTAGTAGATTTACGATAACGATACAAACTTAAATGAAAAAGCCTAGTTCTAGTGGGAAACATGGTCGAAAGCATAGCAGTTAGTTTTGTCCTTCTTGATTGTGTGCCTACTCAGTAATCGCTGATTGTCGAAAGACATAAAACTGGTTAAGTTTGTGAACTTTCACAACTTTGCTGAAAAGTCGATGTGATTGTGCATTTTATTTTGCAAAGGTTTAAACTTGTTTTATTTCTTTATTTTGTTTAAGCATTGGATATCCTCTGCGTATACGTGAGTATCGACCTGGATGTTATTGCCTAAACGTTCTGCTTTATTTTCTTTGGTGTTTCGTTTAAGCTTTGGACCTCCTCTGCGTATACGGAAGTATCGACCTGGTGGTTAAAGCCTAAACAACTTCAACTTATTTTTATTTTCTTATTTTGTTTAAACATTGGACTTTCTCTGCGTATACGGAAGTATCGACCTGATTGTTAATGTTTAAACATTCTGCTTTGTTTTCGCACAAATCACAGTTGATAAAAGTTTAAAGGCATTACTTGAGTTAGTGTATTGCATGATGAGGGGATATGCTGAGATCGTGGGGTCCATAAGAGTTTAGTGCAATATTAATATACCTTAAACGTATCGGTAAGCATTTCGAAAGTTTTTAGATTGAGTTTAAGTGGACAAAAATATCGTCAATCTATGTGAATTGTTTAAAAGTTAAAATGTTTAAAGCTTAACGGTGTTGATGATTTGTCTTATAATCTGATATGATCCTCTTACACAAACTCACAAAAATATTGTTTGTAAATATTTCTTTATTGCATTTCATTACATTCAAAAATCCAAAAAGATTTTAGTGTGTTTTTGCATAAATTTTTTGAAAAATTCAAAAAGATTTTCGACAACTGATGTTGAAGAGTTGATTTTCAAAATTCCAAGTGCTAAACTTGATGAACAGGTTTGGGAAAGAATGTATGAAGAAAGTATGTTAAATGGTTATCAAAGATTAAATCATTTTTGAATGATTCCTGCAAGTGGTTTCTAAATTTGCGAAATTTTAAATTGGTGAAACTTATTTTTGGGTAGAGTTATGCAGGTCAGACAGGTTCCGATACCTGAGATAGATGAGTGTCAGGTTACGATACCTGTAGATATTGAATTCCAGACTGCGATCCCGGTTTAGCGAAAGGGGGAGTCTGAAGACATCAAGAGGGAGTCTGAAGATTGTAGAGCTAGATTCAGATCCTGAAGATTAAGAGAAAGAGATTGATTGTGGATGCTTACAATGGAGAATTTTTGAAGAAAGCAAGCAGACTGATAAAGACTGAAGGTTTGACAACCGAAGACTCGACACTGAAGACTCGTCAACATTCGAGGGGGAGTCTGTTGGTGCATGCGTCTGTCGACTTCGTCTTGTATCGAGTTTTGTATGTAGAATGATAGTTTAGGGCACGTTATACGAGGAAAATAGAAGGTTTAGGGTGTAAATGAGTTAATTTCGTTTGAAAGTAACATGTACCATTTCAAACGAAATTAACATGTTTAATTTCGTTTGAAAGGCACATTGTCACCTTCAAACGAAATCATATGCACTATATATACCTCATGTGTCATTTCATTTGTAACGGTTCCGGTCAGTGTAACGAAGTGCTGCCGAAGTGTCCACAGACTTGTATTTGATCTGAAATCAATATACGGACAGTTTAAAGTGTGAATCTAGCTGAATTGAACTTGATACGTTTGTTTCCGCCACTCGTATTGAGATAAACTCTTCTGATCGACTCGTTCGGGTCTGAAAACGATCCTACAGGATTCCCGGAGGTTGGGAATGGGTTAATGAATTAAAATGGAACCTACATATCCTCCTTGGGTAGGATATGTACCGCCATCCTCCATAGGTAGGATGCCAATATAAATCCTGCGTATTCTCCTTGGGTAGAATACGTACGTTCGTCCTCCTTGGGTAGGACAACAACCTTAAAACTTACTAGACAAAACTCTATCATGAAGTCCCTCATTTTTATATCGACTTAATCGCCGGGCCAATGGCGAGCGGGTCATTAGTTAATAGCGCTATTAGGGTTGACAAGCCTCGCACCGTGCTGTTCGGACGGGCGTGTACTAATGGATCTGGGCAAACTGTCAATGATGATAGAACATTGACGTATGGCACAACTATTTTTCGTCAGTTGTCGATATGGTAACGGTCTAGTGGTTTACATGGGGAAGCCCCCACGGGTCATGGTTTAGGAAAGAAGGAATTGGTTAATCATATTTTCAACTATGGGGTAACCCCCACGGCAAGTAAGCCAGCTAAAGACAAACCATGTTTTCAAAAATAACTTAAAACAAACACCCAACTGTGAACTCGCTCAACTTTATTGTTGACTCGTTGTTACATGCCTTACAGGTCGCTAGATGCTTATGGAGCTTGCACAAGGAGGAGGTCGTTGTGGGATATGGACTGCTATGTCTAGTTCTAAACATTTAAACTTTATGAACTTATTTATGTTTTGGTTTTACGTCTTATGCTTCCGCTGTTTAAGTTGAACTTGGTTAACTAGCTTTTGATCACCAATTATATTGTGTGGTTGGATTTTATCTATCTTAAATATGTTGTTCAATATGATTGGGGGCTTGATCCTGGTCATGTCACGCCTCCAAGCGGTGATACTCCGAGTGTGGATTTTGGGGGTCTGACAGATTGGTATCAGAGCTATTGGTTATAGCGAACTTGGTTTTAAAAAGGGGAAAAGCTTTTTGATAAAACCAGACTATAACCTGTATAGTGCTCAACGATCCACAACGACGCTTCGCTCCACGTGCAAGACTCAACACCATAGGTGAAATGGTTTATGCTTACATTGCCTGTCTATTAGTTTACATAGTACATTGCATGCTTAGTTAATATAACAACTGATAATTGAAACCCTGTGTGTTTACTCTCTTTTGTCATCCCACACTTACGCACTTTCACCACACGTTTCTCACTTAAGTTCGCTTCATTGTGAAGATCATGAACGGACGCGGAGGACGTGGTGGTATCAACATGACACAAGCCCAGCTGACGGCTCTAATCAACGAACGAGTGGCTGAGGCACTCGCAGCTGTCCCTGCAGGAGGTCAGCATGCCCAACCTCCCATATGTACGTTCAAAACGTTCATGGATTGCTGACCTAGTACTTTGATATTCGCTAATTTACACATATTTTAGTCCCCCGTTTTACCCCTATTTTATGCGTTTTTGGCCGTAAAACCGTCATTCGGATACTTAAATATCTTCACTTTTGTTTACAGGCCTAAAACAGCATACCAGACAAGATGATAGCAAAAACGAGGACTTTCCGGACAAAACGACGAAGCTGCGGACATTCTTTTAAGGAAACTGACCTGGGCCTGTGGAACGGTCGTGCGACCTGATGCACGACCGTGCATCTCCGACAGATGTTGATTAGTCCGGCAATGAACGAGCAGTGCGACTAGGCGTGCAAGGTAAACAAGGCCAGACCGGTGACGCACGGACGTTCCATCCGAAGAACGACCGTGCGACTCCGAAGATCAGCCAAAATCTCGGTGATGAACGCCCGACCCAGCAGCTCGTGCAACAAGAACCCGGAACCGAACGACCGTTCCATCTGAAGAACGGTCGTGCGATATCGTATCTGGTCAAAGATCTGATGACGTATGCAGCATGGTGACCCATCCCCAATAATTGCTTAAAGTGCACGGTCGTGCCATCTGAAGAACGACCGTGCCAAAGCGAAAAAATATAAAAACAGAACAGAAACATTCTGTTCGACATTCTGGATTTTTGGGAGCTTCACAGGCGAATTTACAGGCTCCGGAGGCTTTGCTTTTGACCCGGATTCAAGCCACATTGTGCCGTTTAGCTCCATTACTACCCGGATCCTTAGTCTAGTACTTGTTTATGGTTTGGTTTTCTAATCTTTCCATGATTTTGTTAATCTTTCAAGTACTTAGATTAATGTTTTTGTATTATTGTAGCCTTTGGGCAAAAACACAACAATCCCTTGCTAGATTATAACCATTAGTTTGTTAAACTTTGTTTGTAATGACACTTTGAAGCATTTTCTATGTTAATCTTTGATGATTAGTTTGCAACCTTGTTATTGATATTGATTTCTTGATTATAAGTAATTATGTTGGATGATTGATGCTTGGTTAGTTAAGATAGTTGAAAAATGAAGCTTAATTAATCTTGTATTAGTAAACTTTGAACTTGGTTAACTAGATTAGCTTGGTTTAAATGTATGCATCATGATACTAGAAATGGTTAGTGATTTAATAAAATGTAATTATTGTTAATCAAGAGAGCTTGCCGTCACGTAAGGACCTTAACGGGTTAGATGGTGTCGTTATAAATTCTTGCCATGATTTGTTAGCTTAGTTAGTAGTTTAGGCCAAAATTGCTATCTTAGTGAATTATTGTGCAAGATTTGTAAAATGAACTTGGTTGTGATTTAATCTAGTTTATGTTTGTCTCGGTGGTTGCATTGTGTTTATCGGTGTCTCTTTCCTTGATTAAGTGCGGTTAGAAAACTCCTAACGGATGACTAACTTATTTTTAAGAGATTTTCATAGACATTTATCAATTGCACGTTAAAGAACAATTTTAGGTGGTTAAAGTGTGTTTATCGTTTTAGCTTTCCGAATGATTGTCATGTTAGGATTCCCGAAAGGGATACTAATTGTCTTAAATTGGAATATTGACCGAATGCTTCTAGTGCCAAAACCGACTTAGTTGACATGCTTTGGTTGTGTATTAAGCAAGGCTTTTTATCTATTATCTATTATGTTTTTATTATATATTTGTTTACGCTTACTTTAGTTTAATTAAAATCAAACAAAAGTTATGTTTTTACCGGTAGTTTAGTGACAAAGGTCTAGTATTATTTCTCCGCCCATTTCCTTGGATCGATACTTGGTTCTTACCGATACTTTATTACATATGTGACGGGGTACACTTGCCTCTTTCGTGTGTGTTTTGATGTAAAAGTAATAATCACTTTTATAAATTTAAAACCAAATCGTGTGTAAATTCATTGCAAAATTATGTATATATACGCACACGTCAAGTTTTTGACGCCGTTGCCGGGGAAATGGCGAGTTTTAGGAACGACCCGAGTCATTGTGTTATCGGTGTATATACTTGTTAATATTTGTGTATAATTTCTTGATTATTTATTTGTTTATTTATTTGTTAATATTTCTTGTTTTTATTTCATTTATTCGTTTTCCAAGTCATTTTTTTGCACACTTGTAAATTTTTGTCCTTTTATTTGTTCGAATCCGGAATTATTATTTATTTATTCTTTGATTTTTCAGCTTCGGGAAACCATTTTTGTATTAGCCGATTCATTTATTTTTATTGTGTTGATTTTTATAAAATTTCGGGCCCATTTTCGAATTTTTATAAAATTTTCAGCCCATTTTTAATAATATTCTGCTCTATTCAGCTGAAAAAAAACATTATTTTTTATTAATAAAATATTCACCGTGTCAAATTTTCGTTTGCAGGTTAATGTTCTCGACCCCCGCTCCAGAACTTGTTGAACCCTCAGACGAGCCCGAACGTGATCTTAGGAGACGTCTACGCGCGAAAGGTCGGGCGGTTGGGCTACTGCTCGCCAGTGGTGGGCCGGAGCCGGTGGTACCTGCTGAAGCCGAGGGCTCAGGAGGAGACGTAATCATGGTAGACGATGAACGACCGTTGAATGAGACGAATCAGCCTGGCAGGGCAGGCCTGGAGCCGAGTATCCTTCAACCTACTATTGATGTACCTACTTTTGAAATTAGATCTAGTATTATTAATATGGTACAAAATTCAGTACAGTTTGACGGACGTGAGCACGAGGATCCCGGGAGGCATATTGCTGCTTTTCTCCATGTTTGTTCTACGTTTAAGATTACAGGTGTTTCGGAGGATGCAATTCGGTTGAGGTTGTTTCAGTTTTCGTTACGTGACAAAGCTAAAGCTTGGCTTATGTCACTTCCAGCCGGGTCCATCAGGACCTGGAATCAGTTGGCGGAGCAGTTTATGCAGAAATATTTCCCACCTGAGAAAATGAACAAGCTACGGAACCGAATTGTGTCTTTTCACCAGGACGAGGGAGAGTCGTTGCATGCGGCGTGGGAGAGATTCAAGGATTTGTTGATTGATGTGCCACATCATGGCTACTCCAAGAGACAGCTGGTTTTAACGTTCTATCAGGGGCTCAGTTACAACACACAGGAGCGATTAGACGTGAACGCGGGAGGCGATCTAGGAACTAAGACGCCGAATGAAGCGTATGATATTATTGAGAAAGCCGCGTTGAAATCCAGCTCGCGTCGGGAGGGAGATAGAGGCCGGGCATCATCATCATCATCATCTCGCGCAGGAGTCCATGCTGTAGACGACTATACGGCCATTACTACACAAATCTCGGCTCTCGCATCGAGATTCGACAGGTCCCAGATGATTGCGCATGCGGGCTCGGGTTGTGACCAGTGTGGAGTGTCACACGAGCCTGGGGCATATTTTCAGGGAGTCGTATATGAGGGCCACGAAGAGGTAGATTTCGTGAGTAATCAAGTAAGGCCGCAGAACAACCCTTACAGTAACACCTATAATCCCGGTTGGAGAAATCACCCAAATTTTGGGTGGCGTACGAATACAGGCAATCAAAATCCTTTGGGATTTACTCCGCGCGCTCCAGCGCAGCAGGGTCAGGGTCAGCAGTTCCAGCAGTACAACCAATCCTACCAGCAGCGTTCATACCCCTATCAGAATCAGGGCTCTGGGAGTAGTTCCCAGCAGCAGGCCCCTCAGTCTAGTTCTAAGTTGGAGGATATGATGGCCCAGCTTCTTACTAGTTCCTCGAGCGCGAATCAGCTAGCTGAAAAACGCTACTAGCAGAGCGAGGATCGTTTTCTCTCTCACGAGGGAGAAATGAGGAGTCACAAGGCCTTGATTCAGAATATAGAGAATCAGGTTGGTCAGCTGGCACAGATGATGTCCAAAAGACCCCAAGGTGGTCTTCCGGGTAATACCGAACCTAACCCGGGACCGCACAGAGATGTGAATGCTGTGATGACCAGGAGTGGAAAACCTACCGGACCCGTCATATCGGACTCACCACCGATCACTGAAGCGGTCCCGACCGACACACCGGATGAGGTGCATGCCAGGCTACGCCCAGCAAGTACAGCACAAGTCCAGGAGTCGGTCAAGGGTTACACGCCTCCAGTTCCTTATCCAGGAAGGTTGAAGAAGCAGAAGATTGATGAACAAAACGGTAAGTTTCTCGAAATGTTTAAGCAATTGCATATAAACATACCGTTTGTTGAAGCTTTGGCCCAGATGCCAAAGTATGCCAAGTTTCTGAAAGACATCCTCTCAAATAAACAAAAGCTCGAGGACATGTCTTGTGTGGTTATGAATGAAAGCTGCTATGCTATTCTCCAGAATCGCCTGCCTACAAAAATGGGAGATCCAGGCAGTTTCACGCTTCCTTGCCTCATTGGCAATATGTCTGTCAGTAATGCGTTAGCAGATCTAGGAGCGAGTATAAACCTTATGCCCTATAAGGTTTTTACAAAGTTGGATCTAGGTGAGCCGTCACCTACGAGGATGAGTATTCGACTTGCGGATCGTTCTGTCAAGTATCCACGCGGGTTTGTAGAGAATATGCTTGTTAAGATTGACAAGTTTGTATTTCCCGTGGATTTTGTTATCATGGACATGGATGAGGACTCGAGAGTGCCTCTGATACTTGGACGCTCGTTTCTGAATACCGCCCGGACGATTGTGGACGTGGCGGCGGGTGTCACACCCCGACCACGTAGAACATACTAAACGTGGCGGAAACATCGGGGAGTGTTGTAACAGAATTAATTGTCTCAAATCCATGGCAATTGAAGTTTTGTTTTATTGATTAAAAGTGTTACAATGTCTTAACAAACAAAGAAATACAACATAATTAACTAGTCTTGCATCTTTTATTGTAACTAAAGCCCAAGTCTGCCTATGTGTATCTTGATCATCTTATGCAACAGCACCTGAAAAACACATGTGAAAATAGGTACGTCAGCATAAAAATGCCTGTGAGATACATAGGTTTTGTGAAAATAGGTTTCATGACTTATGTTTGAGAAAATGTTTAGTCATGAACCTTGTAATTTGCTTTGTTTTGTAAATCATTTGAAAAACAATAAGTTCAGATGATACGTATAAATAAGAGAATAATGCATGGTTAAATGAGTAACCATGTAAAATGAGTTTGTATAAGTTAAGTTGTTTGTAAAACAATGTATTGTGAAAAGTATGTTATTTGTATAAAATGTTATATGTATCAAAATGAAATGATTCAAATAACGCTACGATATGTAATACCATACAAACACTTATATATAGGAAGTACCAACGGCGTATCCACCATGCTTGTATCGTATTACACATGCATCGTTACTTAATCACTTAATCAAACCAAACCAAACAATGTAAGATGTCTATGTTTAAACCAATAGTCAAAAGTCCTTGTATAAACCATGTCAAATGTTTATAATCCAAAAGTAGTCAAGTAATGTATAATCAAAATGATATGTATGGTAAGTAAAATTTAGACTACTTAAACCATAAGTAAAAATGTACAAAACAAAGTATTGAAGTAAAACTTGGTTTAAATCAAAGTTATGTTTTGTAAAATATATGCATGCTATACTAAATATGAACATTTATGCGGTATTGTGAAAATTCATACATCCAAGCCTTGAGACAGACGGATAACTATGTAAAAGTGAGTTATCAAGAGAATATGTATTCGGATTCGGTCATTCCTTACGTCCAAACAAACCCGAGATTTCAGGAATGGGATTTGTCAAGTCCTATGGTACCACTACCTACTACCGAGCGGCATGATCGGTGTTAATGAATGTACATTGTATCATTTAAACAAACCAAATGTCATACCAAAATGTAAGCATGTGATGAAGATAATGTACCTAGTATGCTAGAGTAAACATACAAGGTAGAGCTGTAAAACAATGTGTCCATATGTTACTGGAACATATGCAACAGAGATGCAATGTAAAACGATGTACTAAGTATGCTAAGTTAACATACAAAGTAGAAAAGTCATGTAAATCAATGTGCTAGCATGCTATCAGTCAACATACATAGCAGAAATGTAATGTAAATCATGTACTAATAGTGTACTACTGAACATAACAAGTATATGATGTGAAAACAGGAAAGCATGAAAGTAACAAGTAGGCACATGTGTTTCACCCCAAAACAGTTTGGAAAAACAGTAAAAGAGGGGTCTATGTACTCACCTGAGATTGCTCAGTAGTCCTTGAGTAACAACCAAACAATGCTAGAGGTCGCGGATATCAAACGGCACCTAATATAGGTAACTATGTTAATTAATCGGACCTAGATCGGAAGATTGGGTAGCATTAGGGTTTGTAAACCAAACGAGTGTAGAGACTCGTGTCATTTGGTTTAACAAAGCCTACATACTAAATGAAACCTAACCTAAAAGCTTACGACCCATTACGACCCGTTTAGGTAGCTTATGCTACTTTAACGCGTCGTTCGCGTGAAACGCGTTCGGACCGCCTAACTAGTCCTATGACAAGTATTATATGCCTAAACATGCTACATAATCAGTTATGTGACAAAAGTTTAGGTTACATATGCTTTATTACCAATTATACATGAAAAGGGTATTCTGGTAATTTACCTAAGGCATATAAACTACCTATCATACAACTACTTAAACGAAGCGACCATAAGGTATAACCTCGGAAGGTTATTCCCTACCTACTATGGTCACCTAATGTATTTGGTCGGATCCTAATGATCGACCAAACTGGGTCGGGTTCGAAGGTATAGGCGATTTATCAGATCGCCTACCCTACGACCCTAGACAACGTGGAAATCAGTAGGCATAGTCCCAAGGGACTATAACCAACGTGATTACACTCACGTTGCGAAGTTCAAACGAACTTCGCATTGACCATTACTGGTCAACGCTGAAAGTCAAACAAAGTTTGACTTTCTGACTCGAAAAGCAATAAAATAAGGAAAAGAACGAAAGAATACTTACGAAGGGTCCCCGAATGCTAATCCCGATCCAAGAACTCAGGTATGAAACAATGGTTTCAACTTAGAGCTCTCAAATCAGGATTCTAGTGATTTTAGCTATGGAATGGGTTGGGTATTTATAGGAATACCCGAACCATTAGGATCGTTTCATGTAAAACGTGCCATGATCCAAGGCGTACACTTGTCGGAACCTTATGGTGACTAAAAATGATCCTTATCTTCATGACTAGATAATTGGAAACATGTGGGTGAGAATCAAACAGCTGCAACCTGCTGTGAAAAACATTGAATCTGGTCTGCAGACAGGCTAGCGCACCGTTACATTAAAAGCCTAGCGGTGCGCTAGGCCTTAGTTTGGCAGATTTACACTTTTGGTCCCTGTCCTGCGTTCAGCCCATTTTCGACACGTTTAAGGCCCGTTAACCCCATTTCAAAGCTCTAAAATGAAGTTAAAGTATAGGGAACTTAAAATGTGTTCAAAAATATCTCGGATGTCGGTTTGTTTGGCCGTACGAACGCGATGTTCGCTTAATTACGACGGAATGCGCATAAGCGCGAAAAACGAACCAAATGACGCGACGAATGGATTTTTCTTATGGCGAACACTAAAATAAAATATTTTAGTGCTTACATAAATTTTTGGATGTCCGGATGTATTCAGAACGTAAGTTATGCGCGAAAATGCAAACTTGTGCACTTTTTGACACTTTTAGTCCCTGAATGACCCAAAAGTTTATTTTAGCACACCAAACCCCTCAAAGCCTATTTCTAAGATATGTAAAGGATATTTATGGTGTGTTTAACTTATGGTCATGTTCCGGAATGTCTGTTACAGTTCAAATGGGCATACTTTCGCAGTTTGTCAACTTTAGTCCCTGTAAGCGGTTTAACTTTGATTTCACCACACCAAACCTTCCAAAACTTATATCTAAGTTATGTAAAGGTTATTTAAGGTATGTTAAGCCTATTTCACTATTTCGGAGTGTTCGTTGCATTAAACTGGTTATATTTACGCATCAGTGCGCGTATAACCTTCCAGAAAGCGATTTAAAGCTTGAAATCGAACAAGAAATGATATGTGCAAACGATACACATATTTTTACAAATCCCAAGTATAAAATACAATATTTCATTGGTTTGGAATTTGTTTGATGGTCGCAGTGACACAGGTGTCACAGTCTCCCCTACTTTAGGAAATTTCGTCCCGAAATTTAGTTTTAGAGGAAACTTGTGGAGACAGCTGTGACGGTTTTGCCTTCAGAAAAATCCATTGAGCCCTTAAGTAAAACTCTGGGCCATGTTAGGATTCTTAGCAAAGATGTCAACCCTCAAAGTGAAGTCCTTGTAGTAACAAAACATGGAGTTTTGAACTACGGACAGAAGAACGTTTCTTATGAAGACTTATCAAAGGAAACTGTGTGTGTGATTGAGATCAGAATTGGGTAGTGTGAGAATAAATGACATTGGTCGAAGTCCAAGACTTCTCCCGTATCATTACTCTTGCCACTGATGGTCTTAACACATGACAAAACTTCCTGTGGTTTCTATGCACTGAATTCCATAATTATGTAGGCCTCCATAATTACGTAGTTCCTTGCACAGTCCGCACAGTTCGTTTCATAACATCTCTTGATTTAGACCACCCGAGGGCCTATTTAACTACATAAACACATGATATATTTAACTAGATTGTCGAACCAATCTATTTAACTTAGATCGACGTAGGATCTCTTTAACTAACTACCTACGGGGAATATTTAACTACACCGACGTAGGATGTATTTAACTTTAGATCGACGGAGGATCTATTTAACTTTAGATCGACGTAGGATCTATTTAACTTTAGATCGACGTAGGATCTATTTAACTCAACTACCTAAGAGAAACATTTAACTACACCGACGTAGGATGTATTTAACTTTAGATCGACGTAGGATCTCTTTAACTCAACTATCTAAGAGAAACATTTAACTACACCGACGTAGGATGTATTTAACTTATCAACACATGTTGCCCTTAAACTTTGGAATAGTACTTTATAATCCAAGGGACTTAACTACAACGTGGAAGTCCATTAAGGATTTAAGATAGTACCTTTTTGAATATCCTACTACGAATCCTTCATATGAAGGTAAGAAAGATTCTATGAGGATTTGGATAACGAATATCTAGAGTATACAAAAACACAAAAATGCATAAACGCATAGTCACATAACCACAAAATTGTTTATCTAGATCTTTAATTTGTAAGTTTTGTTTTGTTAATTATGTACATGTATTTAAAGCACACTAGGAATCCATTTCATGGATTTCATTTGGTACTTTAAACATTAGCAAGAATCTAACTATAAAGATAGAATAATCTTAAAAGAAATTCGGCTTTGTCCCTATTGAATTGTGATGTACGTATTGAATCATACAAAGAATTCAATTAAGGACTCCGATGAATGATATTTATCCACAAGGATCTAATTATGAGGATAGAAAGATCCTACATGGATTTTTGGAGTTTGTGTAACGAGAGTGTTCCGACACCTTGCACTAGGCGTGCTTAAGTCGATACACAAGGTAGAAAGTTTATGAGGTTGAGGCGCTAGATATGCCAAGGAGACATATGAAGCAGAACTTGAAGGTTAAGCAGCAACAGGGTTTGTAACTGCTTTGCTTTGAACAGCAAAGCAACACATGTTAACCAAATGTCTCCATCGTACACCGTGGGTACATTTGTAACAGGGTATTTGATTTGGATGATGACGGTTGCATTGATTTCTCCAAGGAGCGGTTCCCTTGCACGGCTTCATCCCTGAGATGAGTCATGGTGATCGCTAAATCAACGGTCTTCTGGAGTACGATGCCTATTTGTTGGGCAATTGTAGCACCTGGTCCGGACACTCGAGTCTTGTTGCGATGAAGAGGCATAATGAAGAAAATGGAAGACATAGAAGGAAACAAGCAAAAGATAGTCAAAAGAGAATAACAACACATGAAGATTGTGACCATATATTTGTTACCAAAGGCAAACAAATGAGATGGTGACTAATCAAAGTAAATGGGTCAATATAATGTATCGCGAAGACATGCTCGCCTATAAGTGAACACTCATCCCAAGAATTCCCAGGTAAGCACAACTGGTCTCGCGTCTGATGAGATGTATACGAAGTGCTTGCCTAGACAGAAAACCCAGAATACAGGCATTCACCCTTCCAGTTTGCACGTGTTCACATTATTTAAAACCCAAAACCTTGACGAGATTTTAAAAACTCAAAGGGGTTCAAAACCATATAACAGAGGGTTCAAAACCTAGTAATCAATCATCCTAGAACAGATGATTAGTTTTCAAAGCGGTTTTGAAATTTATGTTCTTGTTGTGGTCGTCGCCTAAGGATAGGTGACGGTATTGTTTTATGACTAAACGCAAGTAAACTCGCGTTAGGGTCCTAAGAAGGTTATAAACTAGGTCAAAGCATTACTAATAACCTAATTCCCTATAACCATTGGCTCTGATACCATCTTTTCTGTCACACCCCGACCACGTAGAACATACTAAACGTGGCGGAAACATCGGGGAGTGTTGTAACAGAATTAATTGTCTCAAATCCATGGCAATTGAAGTTTTGTTTTATTGATTAAAAGTGTTACAATGTCTTAACAAACAAAGAAATACAACATAATTAACTAGTCTTGCATCTTTTATTGTAACTAAAGCCCAAGTCTGCCTATGTGTATCTTGATCATCTTATGCAACAGCACCTGAAAAACACATGTGAAAATAGGTACGTCAGCATAAAAATGCCTGTGAGATACATAGGTTTTGTGAAAATAGGTTTCATTACTTATGTTTGAGAAAATGTTTAGTCATGAACCTTGTAATTTGCTTTGTTTTGTAAATCATTTGAAAAACAATAAGTTCAGATGATACGTATAAATAAGAGAATAATGCATGGTTAAATGAGTAACCATGTAAAATGAGTTTGTATAAGTTAAGTTGTTTGTAAAACAATGTATTGTGAAAAGTATGTTATTTGTATAAAATGTTATATGTATCAAAATGAAATGATTCAAATAACGCTACGATATGTAATACCATACAAACACTTATATATAGGAAGTACCAACGGCGTATCCACCATGCTTGTATCGTATTACACATGCATCGTTACTTAATCACTTAATCAAACCAAACCAAACAATGTAAGATGTCTATGTTTAAACCAATAGTCAAAAGTCCTTGTATAAACCATGTCAAATGTTTATAATCCAAAAGTAGTCAAGTAATGTATAATCAAAATGATATGTATGGTAAGTAAAATTTAGACTACTTAAACCATAAGTAAAAATGTACAAAACAAAGTATTGAAGTAAAACTTGGTTTAAATCAAAGTTATGTTTTGTAAAATATATGCATGCTATACTAAATATGAACATTTATGCGGTATTGTGAAAATTCATACATCCAAGCCTTGAGACAGACGGATAACTATGTAAAAGTGAGTTATCAAGAGAATATGTATTCGGATTCGGTCATTCCTTACGTCCAAACAAACCCGAGATTTCAGGAATGGGATTTGTCAAGTCCTATGGTACCACTACCTACTACCGAGCGGCATGATCGGTGTTAATGAATGTACATTGTATCATTTAAACAAACCAAATGTCATACCAAAATGTAAGCATGTGATGAAGATAATGTACCTAGTATGCTAGAGTAAACATACAAGGTAGAGCTGTAAAACAATGTGTCCATATGTTACTGGAACATATGCAACAGAGATGCAATGTAAAACGATGTACTAAGTATGCTAAGTTAACATACAAAGTAGAAAAGTCATGTAAATCAATGTGCTAGCATGCTATCAGTCAACATACATAGCAGAAATGTAATGTAAATCATGTACTAATAGTGTACTACTGAACATAACAAGTATATGATGTGAAAACAGGAAAGCATGAAAGTAACAAGTAGGCACATGTGTTTAACCCCAAAACAGTTTGGAAAAACAGTAAAAGAGGGGTCTATGTACTCACCTGAGATTGCTCAGTAGTCCTTGAGTAACAACCAAACAATGCTAGAGATCGCGGATATCAAACGGCACCTAATATAGGTAACTATGTTAATTAATCGGACCTAGATCGGAAGATTGGGTAGCATTAGGGTTTGTAAACCAAACGAGTGTAGAGACTCGTGTCATTTGGTTTAACAAAGCCTACATACTAAATGAAACCTAACCTAAAAGCTTACGACCCATTACGACCCGTTTAGGTAGCTTATGCTACTTTAACGCGTCGTTCGCGTGAAACGCGTTCGGACCGCCTAACTAGTCCTATGACAAGTATTATATGCCTAAACATGCTACATAATCAGTTATGTGACAAAAGTTTAGGTTACATATGCTTTATTACCAATTATACATGAAAAGGGTATTCTGGTAATTTACCTAAGGCATATAAACTACCTATCATACAACTACTTAAACGAAGCGACCATAAGGTATAACCTCGGAAGGTTATTCCCTACCTACTATGGTCACCTAATGTATTTGGTCGGATCCTAATGATCGACCAAACTGGGTCGGGTTCGAAGGTATAGGCGATTTATCAGATCGCCTACCCTACGACCCTAGACAACGTGGAAATCAGTAGGCATAGTCCCAAGGGACTATAACCAACGTGATTACACTCACGTTGCGAAGTTCAAACGAACTTCGCATTGACCATTACTGGTCAACGCTGAAAGTCAAACAAAGTTTGACTTTCTGACTCGAAAAGCAATAAAATAAGGAAAAGAACGAAAGAATACTTACGAAGGGTCCCCGAATGCTAATCCCGATCCAAGAACTCAGGTATGAAACAATGGTTTCAACTTAGAGCTCTCAAATCAGGATTCTAGTGATTTTAGCTATGGAATGGGTTGGGTATTTATAGGAATACCCAAACCGTTAGGATCGTTTCATGTAAAACGTGCCATGATCCAAGGCGTACACTTGTCGGAACCTTATGGTGACTAAAAATGATCCTTATCTTCATGACTAGATAATTGGAAACATGTGGGTGAGAATCAAACAGCTGCAACCTGCTGTGAAAAACATTGAATCTGGTCTGCAGACAGGCTAGCGCACCGTTACATTAAAAGCCTAGCGGTGCGCTAGGCCTTAGTTTGGCAGATTTACACTTTTGGTCCCTGTCCTGCGTTCAGCCCATTTTCGACACGTTTAAGGCCCGTTAACCCCATTTCAAAGCTCTAAAATGAAGTTAAAGTATAGGGAACTTAAAATGTGTTCAAAAATATCTCGGATGTCGGTTCGTTTGGCCGTACGAACGCGATGTTCGCTTAATTACGACGGAATGCGCATAAGCGCGAAAAACGAACCAAATGACGCGACGAATGGATTTTTCTTATGGCGAACACTAAAATAAAATATTTTAGTGCTTACATAAATTTTTGGATGTCCGGATGTATTCAGAACGTAAGTTATGCGCGAAAATGCAAACTTGTGCACTTTTTGACACTTTTAGTCCCTGAATGACCCAAAAGTTTATTTTAGCACACCAAACCCCTCAAAGCCTATTTCTAAGATATGTAAAGGATATTTATGGTGTGTTTAACTTATGGTCATGTTCCGGAATGTCTGTTACAGTTCAAATGGGCATACTTTCGCAGTTTGTCAACTTTAGTCCCTGTAAGCGATTTAACTTTGATTTCACCACACCAAACCTTCCAAAACTTATATCTAAGTTATGTAAAGGTTATTTAAGGTATGTTAAGCCTATTTCACTATTCCGGAGTGTTCGTTGCATTAAACTGGTTATATTTACGCATCAGTGCGCGTATAACCTTCCAGAAAGCGATTTAAAGCTTGAAATCGAACAAGAAATGATATGTGCAAACGATACACATATTTTTACAAATCCCAAGTATAAAATACAATATTTCATTGGTTTGGAATTTGTTTGATGGTCGCAGTGACACAGGTGTCACAGCGGGCCAAATCACACTCCGAGTAGATGATGAGCATGTGACGTTTGACATTAAACGTTCTATGCAGCATCCTCAGAGTCAGGACGACGCGCTCTATTATGTTGACATCGTCGACACTTATGTGAGCACGCATTTCCAGGGTACGATCGAGGAGATAGATTCGGACACACATCTGTTGTGTGGGGACTTAGATGGCATTACGCAGGAGGGCCACTATTTAGAGCAGCCAGTCTATCAGATTGGTGATGATGGTCCCCAGAGTCCGGATCAATTCACAGAAATTGATCGCGAAAGTGAAGTGAAGTCGAAGCCTTCAGTGGAAGATCCTCCTACCTTGGAGCTTAAAGAGCTCCCACCGCACCTGGAGTACGCATTTCTGGATGAGGAGCGTCATTTGCCTGTCATTATTTCATCTGGATTGGCGGGAGAAGAGAAGAGCAGAATGCTTAATGTGTTGAAACTTCATAAGAAAGCAATCGCCTGGAAAATCATGGACATAAAAGGAATAAATCCCTCCTTCTGTACACATAAAATTCTCATGGAGGATCAGTTCAAGCCGTGTGCGCAGCACCAGAGGCGGTTGAACCCAAACATGCAAGAGGTCGTTAAAAAGGAAGTGATTAAGTTGTTAGATGCTGGTATGATCTATCCCATTTCCGACTCTATTTGGGTCAGTCCTGTGCAGGTAGTGCCCAAAAAGGGGGGCATGACTGTGGTCACAAACGATAGGAATGAGCTCATTCCAACCAGGACGGTCACTGGATGGCGGGTTTGGATTGATTATCGCAAACTCAACGACGCCACTCGCAAGGACCACTTCCCGCTTCCATTCATTGATCAAATGTTGGAGCGTCTGTCAGGGAAGTTATATTATTGTTTTCTGGATGGGTTCTCTGGTTACTTTCAAATTCCTATCGCTCCTGAGGACCAGGAGAAGACCACATTTACCTGTCCATTCGGTACATTCGCCTACCGGCGTATGCCATTTGGGCTGTGTAATGCGCCGGCTACTTTTCAGCGTTGTATGGTCGCCATTTTCCACGACATGATTGAGGATTCCATGGAGGTGTTCATGGACAATTTCTCGGTATTTGGGGATTCCTTTGATCAATGTCTGGAAAATTTAAAAAGAATTTTGAAGAGGTGTGAGGAGACTAATCTGGTCCAGAACTGGGAGAAATGCCACTTCATGGTGAAGGAGGGCATAGTTCTGGGACACAAAATTTCTCACGCGGGCATGGAAGTCGATCCAGCTAAAGTCGACGTTATTTCACGACTTCCGCCCCCCACCTCTGTTAGAGCTATACGGAGCTTTCTCGGTCATGCCGGGTTCTATCGGCGATTCATCAAAGATTTTTCAAAAATCGCCAGACCCATGACCCGTTTGTTGGAGAAAGATGCTCCGTTCGTGTTTGGAGATGATTGCTTGAGGGTTTTTGACCTTCTCAAGCAAAAGTTGATTGAGGCCCCTATTTTAGTCGCACCGGACTGGAGTCTGCCATTTGAAATCATGTGCGACGCGAGTGATTACGCTATCGGGGCCGTTCTGGGTCAAAAGAAGGAAAAGCACTTCCATCCGATCTATTATGCGAGCAAAACTCTTCACGACGCTCAAGAGCATTACACCACGACTGAAAAAGAGCTCTTGGCGGTCGTTTTCGCATTCGATAAATTTAGATCGTATTTAGTGCTTTCGAAAACCGTTGTATACACTGATCATGCAGCCATTAGATACCTCTTCAGCAAACAGGACGCTAAACCCCATCTAATCAGACGGATCCTGTTGCTGCAAGAGTTTGATATTGAGATACAAGATAAAAAGGGTGCTTTGAATGTAGCGGCCGACCATCTGTCTCGGTTAGAGCACGGAGACATCGAGGATTCGCGTTGGGATTCAATCAATGACAAGTTCCCACACGAATCTTTGATGGGTGTTGAGATATGTGATGAGTCGCCATGGTTCGCTGACTTTGCGAACTATCTTGCTTGTAGAATTCTGATAAAAGGGTTGACTCACCAGCAAAAGAGGAAATTCTTTTCAGATCTAAAGCACTACATATGGGACGACCCTTTCTTGTTCAAGGTGGGTGCTGATCAGGTGATCAGAAGATGTGTATCAGGGACTGAGGCGACCGACATTCTGCGCCAGTGTCATGAGGGACCTACCGGAGGCCACCACGGAGCCAACTTCACCGCGAAGAAGGTGTTGGATTCCGGGTTTTACTGGCCGACCATTTTTCGGGACGCGCAGAGTTGGGTGAAAGCATGCGACGCTTGTCAGAGGGCGACGAACATATCGGCACGCGACGAAATGCCCCAGAACTGGATACAAGTTTGTGAAGTCTTTGATGTTTGGGGGATAGACTTCATGGGACCATTCCCCCCCTCACGTGGAAACAAGTACATACTCGTGGCTGTTGACTATGTATCAAAGTGGGCGGAGGCGCAAGCCTTACCCACTAACGACGCCAGAGTAGTTGTGAGGTTTCTTAAGAGTTTCGTCCGATTTGGCGCTCCGAAAGCGCTCATTAGTGACCGAGGGACTCATTTTTGTAAAACACAGCTTGAAAAGGCTTTGTCCCGATACGGTGTGCATCACCGTTTGTCCACGCCCTATCATCCGCAGACAAGCGGGCAGGTGGAGGTCACGAACCGTGGGCTTAAGCGCATCCTTGAGCGGTCTGTTGGAGCGAACCGCAAGGAGTGGTCGGACAAACTTGAGGATGCATTGTGGGCATTCCGTACAGCTTATAAGACCCCTATAGGGACCACCCCCTTTAGGTTGGTATACGGAAAGGCATGCCATTTACCGGTGGAGTTGGAGCACAAGGCTATGTGGGCTTTGAAAACCGCGAATTTGGACCTAAAAACCGGAGGTGAAGCCCGGTTTCTCCAAATTCATGAATTGGAAGAATTGCGGCACCAAGCGTATGAACGCTCCGTACTCTACAAAGAGCGCACGAAGAAACTTCACGACAAACGCTTGAAGGACCATAAAGAATTCCAAGCGGGTGATCTGGTTCTTCTGTACAATTCACGGCTGCGCTTATTTCCTGGGAAGCTTCATTCACGCTGGACAGGACCATACATGGTTAAGGAAGTATTTCCGTATGGTACTGTTGCAGTAGAGAACGCGGATGGCGTTACATTCAAGGTAAATGGTCACCGGTTGAAGTTGTATGTTGTCGGGCCGATAGAGTCAGCGGTGGAGGTGATTGAACTCCGAACCCCGCACACATCATAAGTGTGGGGAGGAGAGAGTCTACGCTACTAACTCGCGGATAAAAAAATGTAACAGGAGCGTCTTTGGCGCTATAAGGGTAATATAGTCTTTTTTTTGTATTTTTGTAGTTTTAGCGTAATTTAAGTTAGTTTACGTTAGTTTGTTTAGTTTTCGTACGTGCCGAGCGAAGGTTCTGTATTGCAAAATTTTTAGAACAGTTGGCGTGTTGAAAAAACGGCAAAAAACGGTTGCTGGAAATAGCTTCTGCGGCAAAATTCTGATCTGCACCTGATGCACGACCGTTCCTCGGGTCGCACGACCGTGCGTTTCTGAGGGCCGGCACGGTGGATCGCACCCCCGGTGCATTTCCGAGAACAGTTGATAGGGTTTGGGCGATGTCGGCGACGCACGACCGTGCCACACGGAGAACGACCGTGCGTCAGGCTGAGGGCAGTTTGGTCTTTTGGCACTATAAATACCCTCATCTGCAGCCCCCATTCATAACTCGCGAAACCCTAGTCGCTGCAGGCCGTTCCAGAGCGATTCTTCATCATTTTCGCACGGTTTTTCGCACGATCTCACACCCTTCTTCGCACGGTACGTTCCTAGTTGTAGATTCCTTGTTTCCTTGCTTTCTAGGGTAGATTTCTTCCGATTCTTCAAGGAAATTTTTAGGGTTCTCTTCATAAACAAATCGAAACCCTAACCCTTGTTGAATCGAAGTATCGTGAACACCCGGTTGACTTTCAGACCCCTGTTGGCCCAATACTTGTTGAAATTTTGCAAAAATCAGGTTGTTCTAAGTACAGGGGTCGAAATCTGCAGACACTGTGTCGCACGGACGTTCCTTAGATGGAACGGTCGTGCCATTCCGGCTTGTTCACGATATCTATTGTTTGTTCGGTGTTGCACGGTGGTGCCATAGATCGCACGCCGTGCAGTTCCGACATCTCTGGGCAGATGATGCTTGTCATCGGAGACACACGACCATGCATCTGGTCGCACAACCGTGCCATATGCCCAGATCAGTTTGACAGTTTCTTCATAATTTGCTGCTCGGCTGTTTTCAATTCAAACCTCTCATGTTTCTGTCTTTCTAACAATGTTCCCCATTACAGATGGATCACCCTTTCCTTCAGTCTGACCCCGACATTGAGAAAGAGGCTCTTTGCATTCCGAAGCGCGACGCCTTGTGGGAAAGGCGGGGACAGTTCGGAGTCCCACGATGGTTAGATTGGGAAGTCATGCGGGAACTCAATCAGTATGAGAGATTAGACGACATGATGAGTCGCCCGCTTGCTAATCTAGTCGCTTGCAACCGACCCGTTTACCGGGAGCTGACTATAGAGTTCTTTGCATCTTATTCTTATGAAAAGCCGGCTGCTTATAGAAGACCTAAATTTCGCTACAAGCATCGTGTAAATTTCAGGTTATGTGGGCAATGACATAGTTGGTCGGTTGGTCGTTTGGGAAGGAGGCTAGGGATTTATACTAGGGACGACATGGATGATGAAGATGTCTTCACTGAACAGTTCACCTTCCCTTCTGATGCAGCACGGGATGCATTTTGGGCAGAAAACGCTATTGGGGAGCCCTCTGGTGCGAGTGATGCACCATGTATTCAGCCATTCGATATGCGGTCGCATGGACAGTCTCGGTAACTGTCCCACACCTGACTTGATCTTTTTATATGCGTTGGTTGACAAAGCACCAATCAACCTGGGCGCACGCATGGCTGAGTATTTCGTCAAGAGCTCGGGGCGGACCCCGAACAGTGAGATACATGGCGGTCAGTATGTGACCGAAATAGCCTACAACGAAGGCTATATGACTGAGGAGGTTCTTCAGGGTCTCACTTTGATTACTGAGGGGGTTCATGTCGATATCCGGTCACTAAAGGCCATGGGGGTGATTGTAGAGCTTGATAGGGGGGATAGGTTGAGGGGATTGAACAACGAGGTCTGGGACCCGTTGCCTCCTGATGAGGAGGAAGATGAGGATGTTGAGATCGGAGAGCAGGGTCCGCAGCAGCAGCACCAGCCACCGACACCACCACACTCGCCGCAGCACCATGCATTTCATCAGCATGAGGACTGGCCCACGTTCTACCAGCAGTTCCAGGATATGCGTATGACGCAGGAGCAGCATGGTACCTACTTTGACGAGATTAGATTTAGCTAGGACCAGATCCGGGCTAACCAGGACGAGATTCGGACCAGTCAGGCTCAGCTTCGGGCCACACATGACCAACTTCAGCATAGCCAGGATACTCTATACCAGGGGGTCAGTGAGGGGTTTTCTTATCTTTTCGGGGAGATGCATCACGCATACCCCGACTACTTTCAGCACCCTCCGCAGTTCCCACCGTGGAACCCCCTGGTCATGGCGATGCCGGCCCGTCCTATACGAGACATGATGATGATGATGATGGAGATGAGTAGTTGGCAGTGGTGATAGCAGTTAGTGGTGTTTTCTATTTCAGTACTTTATTTACTTTTGGGTGTTTATTTTGACTATTATTTAAAACACCCCGGTTATGTATTTCAGACAATTTCCTTTGTGTTTTGTTTGGATTTTAGTATTTATGTATATTATGGTTGTTTTGTGATTTTTCTGTTTCTGTTATGTTTTGGGTGCACATGTGACATACTCGCAGGTTTTATCTATCGGATCTTGGACCGGAGCACGTACCAGATACAGCTTCGGAAGTCTCGTGGCATAAACATCATCTTGAGGGGAGTATTTTTTATCCCTTTCTCTATATTTCGGGTCTCGCATTGGGGACAATGCGAAGTTCAAGTGTGGGGAGGGGGTTAACTTTGTTTGTCCTCTTAAAAAAAAAAAAGCAGAAAATCAGAAAAATCATTCAAAAATACATGTGTTTTGTATATATGTTGGTAAATAAACCGGTTGGTTGTGTTTAGAAAACTTCGGACTTGATAAAAACTCGACAAGCAAAATATTTTTGAAAAAGGAAACCGGAAAGCGTGACAAACAAAGAAAGACTTACATGATAGTTTTCACACTTTTACCCATTCCTTCCGTTACGTGAGCATATTTGAGCCTTGATTGTTATATATTTGTTCATTTCGGATATAGGAGTGAGCCGGATGTTATGTGCAATTTAGAACTTGTCACTAGTATGCTTGTTAAGACCATAAACTTGTGAATTTGTGTAAAAATGATAGAGGCACTTAGATTACCCCTTTGTTGTGTACTTGTTCTTTGTGTTGTGCTTCCCGTTCACCTTATATTACCCTTTAGGATTAACCATGTCGAGCCTTCCCGTTCACCTTTGTTTACCCACATTATCGCCCACTTAACCAAATTTAGCCTTTTTATGTTTTAAACCTTTTTAGTGATTGAAACTCGGTCAAAATAATAGTTTAACTAGCTTGTTATTGTTTATATTTCATTGTATAGTTTTGTTAAAAAAAACAGAAAATAAAACACACTAAAATAGGGTGAAGTTGATAGAAATCGAGCAATTTTGAATGCTTAAATGTTAAAATTTCGTTGATAAGCTCGATTGCGCTTTAGTCGCCTTTTTAAGGCGTTTTTATGTATAGTTGTATTATTTTCTTGCTAGTTAAACGCTACTACCGAGTTTTAACCATTTTCGCCACTTTAAATGTCCACTTCCATACCCTTCGCCCAAGCCTAACGTTATAACCCGTAAAGACCTCTTGATTTACACCTGTTTACATGTTAGTTGGTGGAGACGAGATCTTATGACAAGCTTATGATATTGCACATTTCATTGACTAGGCATTGAGTGTTTACACATACACATTTTATGTATGTTTCATAAATAAAACCGAGTGTGTGAACATTGTGAGTCGTGTGAAGATTAACATGTGAGTCAATTAAATGTGAAGTCACGGCTTTCTGGTTGTCGCTTTATAATTGCATATGCTTGTTGGGTTTGAGTCTTTTGATGTTGTCTTTCGACAAACCGGCTAACCGTTTATAGTAGTTTTCAATAAAATAGTGTGTAAATTATCGTTCTTGTTTGTTTATGTCTTTTATTGCTTTTTAGTTCAGCTTGCTTGAGGACAAGCAAGGTTCAAGTGTGGGGAGATTTGATATTCGCTAATTTACACATATTTTAGTCCCCCGTTTTACCCCTATTTTATGCGTTTTTGGTCGTAAAACCGTCATTCGGATACTTAAATATCTACACTTTTGTTTACAGGCCTAAAACAGCATACCAGACAAGATGATAGCAAAAACGAGGACTTTCCGGACAAAACGACGAAGCTGCGGACATTCTGTTAAGGAAACTGACCTGGGCCTGTGGAACGGTCGTGTGACCTGATGCACGACCGTGCATCTCCGACAGATGTTGATTAGTCCGGAAATGAACGAGCAGTGCGACTAGGCGTGTAAGGTAAACAAGGCCAGACCGGTGACGCACGGACGTTCCATACGAAGAACGACCGTGCGACTCCGAAGATCAGCCAAAATCTCGGTGATGAACGCCCGACCCAGCAGCTCGTGCAACAAGAACCCGGAACCGAACGACCGTTCCATCTGAAGAACGGTCGTGCGATATCGTATCTTGTCAAAGATCCGATGACGTATGCAGCATGGTGACCCATCCCCAATAATTGCTTAAAGTGCACGGTCGTGCCATCTGAAGAACGACCGTGCCACAGCGAAAAAAATATAAAAACAGAACAGAAACATTCTGTTCGACATTCTGGATTTTTGGGAGCTTCACAGGCGAATTTACAGGCTCCGGAGGCTTTGCTTTTGACCCGGATTCAAGCCACATTGTGCCGTTTAGCTCCATTACTACCCGGATCCTTAGTCTAGTACTTGTTTATGGTTTGGTTTTCTAATCTTTCCATGATTTTGTTAATCTTTCAAGTACTTAGATTAATGTTTATGTATTATTGTAGCCTTTGGGCAAAAACACAACAATCCCTTGCTAGATTATAACCATTAGTTTGTTAAACTTTGTTTGTAATGACACTTTGAAGCATTTTCTATGTTAATCTTTGATGATTAGTTTGCAACCTTGTTATTGATATTGATTTCTTGAGTATAAGTAATTATGTTGGATGATTGATGCTTGGTTAGTTAAGATAGTTGAAAAATGAAGCTTAATTAATCTTGTATTAGTAAACTTTGAACTTGGTTAACTAGATTAGCTTGGTTTAAATGTATGCATCATGATACTAGAAATGGTTTGTGATTTAATAAAATGTAATTATTGTTAATCAAGAGAGCTTGCCGTCACGTAAGGACCTTAACGGGTTAGATGGTGTCGTTATAAATTATTGCCATGATTTGTTAGCTTAGTTAGTAGTTTAGGCCAAAATTGCTATCTTAGTGAATTATTGTGCAAGATTTGTAAAATGAACTCGGTTGTGATTTAATCTAGTTTATGCTTGTCTCGGTGGTTGCATTGTGTTTATCGGTGTCTCTTTCCTTGATTAAGTGCGGTTAGAAAACTCCTAACGGATGACTAACTTATTTTTAAGAGATTTTCATAGACATTTATCAATTGCACGTTAAAGAACAATTTTAGGTGGTTAAAGTGTGTTTATCGTTTTAGCTTTCCGAATGATTGTCATGTTAGGATTCCCGAAAGGGATACTAATTGTCTTAAATTGGAATATTGACCGAATGCTTCTAGTGCCAAAACCGACTTAGTTGACATGCTTTGGTTGTGTATTAAGCAAGGCTTTTTATCTATTATCTATTATGTTTTTATTATATATTTGTTTACGCTTACTTTAGTTTAATTAAAATCAAACAAAAGTTATGTTTTTACCGGTAGTTTAGTGACAAAGGTCTAGTATTATTTCTCCGCCCATTTCCTTGGATCGATACTTGGTTCTTACCGATACTTTATTACATATGTGACGGGGTACACTTGCCTCTTTCGTGTGTGTTTTGATGTAAAAGTAATAATCACTTTTATAAATTTAAAACCAAATCGTGTGTAAATTCATTGCAAAATTATGTATATATACGCACACGTCATACTCTCAGCGGCGCAGAAGGAGCTGTAGGTCTTCTCCACTGGTTCGAGAAGATTGAATCTATTTTTGAGATGTGCGAATGCCCTGAAGATCGTAGGGTGAAATTTGCTACTGGAACACTCGAAGGTGCTGCGTTAACCTGGTGGAAAGCACAGGTTCAACTGCTAGGGCTGGCGGTTGCTAATGCCACCCCATGGAACGACTTCAAAGAATTGATCAAAGAAGAGTACTTTAGTCGTGACGACATTCACAAGCTAGAGGTGGAATTTTTCAATTTGAAGATGACAGGGTCTGAAATCAAGGCATACACAAAGAGATCGAACGAATTAGCTATCTTGTGTACTACTATGGTGGATCCTCCTATCAAGCGTATCGAGCTGTACCTTAAGGGTTTAGTGCCAGAGATTCAAAGCTACGTGACCTCAGCTAATCTTGGCACCATTTAGCAAATCATCCGTTTGGCTCATCGTCTCACTGATCAGGAAGTTGAGCAGAACAAGCTGCCCAAGCGTATTAGCGCTACTACTACTACTACTACTTCTGATGCTCCCAGTGATAACAAGCGTAAGTGGGATGGAGCCTCCAACAAGGGTTCGACTTCAGCTCAGTCTCAGTCTCAGCAGCGAAGGACTGATGACTACAAGGGCCCTGGTCAGTAATCTTTGGGTAGTCAGGGGCAGGGTGGATACAAGGGAAACCACCCCAAGTGCAACCGATGCAACAAACATCATAGTGGGCAGTGTAACAAGGGTCATTGTCTGAGGTGTAACAAGTTTGGTCATGAAGCAAAGGATTGCAGGAGCTCACTTCCTGCGAATAAGAATCGTCAACAGCAGCCACAAGCTCCACAGAATCAGCAGCAGCAACAACAGGGTAACAAGGGATGCTATCAGCGTGGTGCTGAAGGCCAATTCAAGAGAAACTGTCCCCAGTTGAACCAGAAACAGAACAACAACAACAATCAGGGGAACAGAAACAATAATGGGGGAAACAATGATAGCAATGGAGCCAGGGGACGTGTTTTCGTGCTGGGTCAGGGTGATGCAAAGAACGATCCCAATGTGGTGATGGGTAAGTTTCTTCTGGATGATTTCTTTGTTACTGTTTTATTTGACTCGGGTGCCGATACTAGTTATGTGTCCTTAAAAGCTAGCCAAATGCTTAAGCGCACTCCAACACTTTTGAACACCAAACACACGGTAGAACTAGCAAACGGTAAAAGTCTTGAAGCCACACACATAGTTAAAGGTTATAACCTCGTCTTAGCTGGTCAGACCTTCTCTATCGATCTTATTCCTATCGTTCTGGGTAGTTTCGACGTTGTTATTGGAATGGATTGGCTATCTCATCATCAAGCGGAGATTATTTGCAAGGAGAAAATCGTCCGCATTCCTCGTTCTGGTGAAGAACCCCTCATGATTCGTGGCGACAAGAGTGGTGCTGTTGTGGGCATCATCTCTTTCCTTAAGGCCCAAAAGTGTTTGCGAAAGGGCCACACTGCCATTCTAGCTCTCGTTACTGACGCATCAATGGAAGAGAAGAGAATTGAAGACATTCCTATTGTACGCGATTTTCCTGAGGTATTTCCTGAGGAATTACCTGGTCTTCCGCCTCATCGTCAAGTTGAATTTCAAATCGAGCTAACTCCTGGAGCAGCGCCCATAGCTCGTGCACCTTATCGCTTAGCTCCATCAGAACTAGAAGAATTGTCCACTCAATTGCAAGACCTCTTGGACAAGGGTTTTATTCGCCCTAGCTCTTCACCTTGGGGAGGTCCAGTGTTATTTGTGAAGAAGAAATACGGTACCTTCAGAATGTGTATTGACTACCGCTAACTCAACAAGGTGACCATGAAGAATCGTTATCCTCTCCCACGCATTGATGACATATTCGATCATTTGCAAGGGTCGAGTTTCTACTCAAAGATTGACCTGAGGTTCGCCTACCATCAATTGAGAGTCCGAGACGAGGATATCTCTAAAACAGCATTCAGAACTCGTTATGGGCATTACGAGTTTCTGGTTATGCCTTTCGGATTGACGAATGCACCTGCGGTCTTCATGGATCTCATGAACCGAGTGTGCAAACCTTACCTGGATAATTTTGCCATAGTTTTCATCGACGATATCCTGATCTATTCGAAGAGTCAGGAAGAACACGAGCAACACCTGAGGCTTATTTTGGAACTTCTCCGAACAGAGCAGTTGTATGCCAAATTTTCGAAATGTGACTTCTGGCTTCGCGAAGTCCACTTTCTAGGCCACGTAGTAAACAAGGATGGGATTCATGTCGATCCATCCAAGGTAGACTCGATCAAGACCTGGCCTACACCCCGTACACCAACAGAGATCCGCCAATTCTTGGGTTTGGTGGGCTACTACAGAAGATTCATCAAGGATTTCTCTAAGATTGCGCAACCTCTCACCTCGTTAACTCAGAAGGGTGTCACCTATCGTTGGGGTGATGCACAGGAATCCGCGTTCCAGCACTTAAAGGATAGACTTTGTAGCGTGCCTATCCTCTCGTTGCCTGAGGGCACAGATGACTTTGTGGTTTATTGCGACACTTCCCTCCAAGGACTTGGTTGCGTGTTGATGCAACGTGACAAGGTCATTGCCTACGCATCGCGCCAACTTAAAGTTCACGAAAGGAACTACACTACACACGACTTGGAACTGGGAGCAGTTGTTTTCGCACTTAAGATTTGGAGACATTACCTGTACGGTACCAAGTGCACCATTTACACCGATCACAGGAGTCTCGAGCATATCATCAAGCAAAAGGAGCTAAACATGCGACAACGTCGATGGGTCGAGCTCTTGAATGATTACGAATGTGCAATCAAGTACCATCCGGGCAAGGCCAATGTTGTGGCCGACGCCCTCAGTCGAAAGGATATTATACCTAAACGTGTGCGAGCGTTACAACTTACCATCCAATCTAGTCTTCCAGCCCAGATACGAGATACTCAGGTTGAAGCGTTGAAGGTAGAGAACATCAGGGCTGAGTCCTTACGAGGATCGAGGAAACGGTTAGAACAAAAGGAAGACGGCGCCTACTATGTAAACGGGCGCATCTGGGTTCCACTTTATGGAAACTTACGCGAGCTTGTGATGGATGAAGCACACAAGTCTCGTTATTCAGTACATCCTAGTTCGGATAAGATATACCACGATCTCAAGACTACGTATTGGTGGCCTAGTATGAAAGCCAACATAGCAACCTACGTCAGTAAATGCTTGACTTGTGCTAGGGTCAAGGTCGAATATCAGAAACCATCAGGCCTACTCCAACAACCAGAGATCCCGACATGGAAATGGGAGAAAATTTCCATGGATTTCGTTACTGGCCTACCTAGATCTCAACGCGGAAATGATACCATTTGGGTGATCGTGGATCGACTGACTAAGTCTGCACATTTTCTGGCTATCAAGGAAACCGAGAAGTTTTCTACTCTAGCAGACATCTACCTAAAGGAAGTAGTATCGAGGCACGGAGTGCCAACTTCCATCATTTCTGATCGTGACTCACGTTTTACATCTGAATTGTGGAAAGCTATACACAAGTCCTTTGGCTCTCGATTAGACATGAGCACGGCATATCATCCACAGACGGATGGGCAATCTGAACGCACCATCCAAACCCTAGAAGAAATGCTTAGGGCATGTGTAATCGATTTTGGTAATGGCTGGGAAAAGCACCTCCCGTTAGTGGAGTTTTCGTATAACAACAGTTACCACACCAGCATCCAGGCCGCTCCGTTTGAGGCATTGTACGGACGTAAATGCCGATCACCTCTTTGTTGGGCAGAAGTTGGTGACAGCCAAATCACAGGCCCAGAACTTGTGGTAGACACGACTGAGAGGATTGCTCAGATACGACAGCGAATGGCGGCAGCTCGTGACCCTCAGAAAAGCTATGCTGATAAGCGAAGGAAGCCACTCGAGTTCCAGGTTGGGGATCGAGTGCTACTTAAAGTCTCACCTTGGAAAGGTGTAGTTCATTTTGGCAAACGAGGCAAACTCAATCCGCGTTATGTCGGACCATTCGAAATCATTGAGAAAATTGGCAAGGTCGCTTACAAGTTGAATCTACCTGAAGAACTCAGCGGAGTTCACAATGCTTTCCATGTGTCGAATCTGAAGAAGTGTCTGTCAGACGAGACCCTCATAGTTCCCTTAAAGAAGCTCACAATCGACGACCAGTTGCGATTCGTCGAAGAACCGGTTGAAATCACAGACCGAGATGTTAAGATTCTCAAGCGCACCAGAATACCTCTTGTTCGAGTTCGTTGGAACTCCCGTCGTGGCCCAGAGTATACCTGGGAACGAGAAGACCAAATGAAACACAAGTATCCCTAGTTATTTGAGAAAAGTGCAACCACTACTGAGGCTGAAGCTACTGCGGAATTTCGGGATGAAATTCCAAACCAACGGGGGAATGATGTGACACCCAAGGAAAACCAGTAAACCACGCAACTTAACTAGCTTCCTCAGTAACCACGCACTAAATTTCGGGACGAAATTTTCTTAACAGGGGGAGAATGTGACAACCCTCACGATTTCATGTATCCGTACGATTTATGAATGTTAATTAAAGTGCTTGATGATTGTGTTGAATTACTTAACTGCATTCTGATCTCTGCCTCATACTTACATGTGCTTGTTAACATACTAGTCTTGTGCAGAAAATTGACTAAATAGTCCTGTATACTTTCCTAAGTGTTGGGAATTAAAAGTGTGACAAAAAGATGTATAAAAGACACTATACGGTATCAATTGACACTTTAACGGAACGGTATCTAACCGAACAACCGGACATTACCCGGAACACTAAAATTTTGCCAAATACATTGTTTAATTATTTCTTGGCTAGTATGATCCCCGTTCACCATAACACCCACTAAATTCCCTACTAACTAACATATGTAACAAAATACTTGGATATGAACTAATATTTACCAACTACCATGAAATATTACAATTAACCCCCCCCCCCCCATACTAGAAATCGGTCACAAGGGACCCCACCCCATATCTCACTAGATTCATTTCAAGATCTTATTAGATGTTGCTTGATTTACTTGCGATAATATTAGATTGAAATCTTTATAAGTATGGAGTGAGATGACAAGATCATATCTTCACAAGATTCACACTCCATCTTCCTCACTCTTTCCTCTCTCCTCTCGGCCTCACCATAACTGCCACCGTCACCACCACATCAACACCACATTCATATTTCTTTAAGCTTCATTCAAGACTAGAAGGTGATTCAAAGGAGCTTGTAACTTGTGGATCATCAAGGAGCTTCATTACTTGCTTTCTCACACCAATTTCACCATCCTTTTCACTAGAGATCTTCCCTAGCTTTAAGCTAGTAGTAAGTTCTTGATTTACTCTTGTTCACTTCCATTTTGAGTAGTTAAAAGTTGATGTATGATGAATATTACAAGAACTAAAAACATGAACATAAAGCACTACATAAGGTTTACATAAAGATGTAATATGATGATTATGTGCTGATTAGGGTTACATGGTATGAATGACTTATAACCTGCTGTAAGTGTGTATGAGAGTCGTTATTGTTCGCTAAACATGTTAACGTAATCAAGCGAACACGCGTTAGAAAGTTAAGAGCTGAAAACAGGAAGCTGGTTGGTGTTTACAACCAACTTCAGTTGGCTGTAACCAGATCATAACTTAACAAAAAACTAATTTTCTTGAGTCTATAACGTGTTATTATGAAATACGGTTCTAATGGCACTGGAATCATAATTTTTGGACTTCGTTTGCTATTTTTAAATGGGCGTTTTTTCACAGCAGCAAAAGCTGCGTTTTTACTGCTGAAAATATGTGTTATGTTTTTCATCATAACTTGAAATCTGTGTAGAATTAGGTCACAAAATTTGTACTGTAGATGGACACTGATGTTTTGGTAATTCTCCCACTGGAATTTCATAAATCGGACTTACGATGAATTTTAAATAAATTATTCCGTGGACTACAGTCAGAAAGTGATGAATCTGATTGCAGTCCGGTAAATGAATTTTTATAAAATATTGGTAATGAATTGGATCCCGAGATTTTTACACAATAATATGTGGATCGTTTAAGACCTTCTCTAAAAAGTTGGGATTTTTTGGAACAGTTTTGAATGTAAAAGCTGAAACGGCATAAGTAGTAATTTGCATGTCTAAATGTCGGGTAGGTTATCTATGAATGATCTAACATGTTATATGTCAATAAAAGTGTTATGTGCAATGTCGTATGTTTGTTTATGAACGGGAATAGATGGGAAGTTTATATGGGCATGAACCGTTAAAGTGAGTGCATGTTATGTGGTAGATGCGTGTAGGAACTTCGTGCTTATTTGAAGTCACTAATAAACTAAGTGGTAATCATACTAGGACGTGATTGACCGACCTTGACTGTTAGCTATTTTTGAGAGTCAAACCGAGCAACCAAAGGTGAGTTCACACACTTTCTAAGGCATGGGATTCCCGGTGGTTGGGAATGGGTTAATGAATTAAAACGGAACCTACATATCCTCCTTGGGTAGGATATGTACCGCCATCCTCCATAGTTAGGATGCCAATATAAATCCTGCGTATTCTCCTTGTGTAGAATACGTACGTACGTTCGTCCTCCTTGGGTAGTTCGTCCTCCTTGGGTAGGACAACAACCTTAAAACTTACTAGACAAAACTCTATCATGAAGTCCCTCATTTTTATATCGACTTAATCGCCGGGCCAATGGCGAGCGGGTCATTAGTTAATAGCGCTATTAGGGTTGACAAGCCTCACACCGTGCTGTTCGGACGGGCGTGTACTAATGGATCTGGGCAAACTGTCAATAATGATAGAACATTGACGTAGGGCACAACTATTGTTCGTCAGTTGTCGATATGGTAACGGTCTAGTGGTTCACATGGGGAAGCCCCCACGGGTCATGGTTTGGGAAAGAAGGAATTGGTTAATCATATTTTCAACTATGGGGTAACCCCCACGGCAAGTAAGCCAGCTAAAGACAAACCATGTTTTCAAAAACAACTTAAAACAAACACCCAACTGTGAACTCGCTCAACTTTATTGTTAACTCGTTGTTACATTCCTTACAGGTCGCTAGATGCTTATGGAGCTTGCACGAGGAGGAGGTCGTTGTGGGATATGGACTGCTATGTCCAGTTCTAAACATTTAAACTATATGAACATATTTATGTTTTGGTTTTACGTCTTATGCTTCCGCTGTTTAAGTTGAACTTGGTTAACTAGCTTTTGATCACCAATTATATTGTGTGGTTGGATTTTATCTATCTTAAATATGTTGTTCAATACGATTGGTGGCTTGATCCTGGTCCTGTCACGCCTCCAAGCGGTGATACTCCGCGTGTGGATTTTGGGGGTGTGACAGATTGGTATCAGAGCTATTGGTTATAGCGAACTTGGTTTTAAAAAGGGGAAAAGCTTTTTGATAAAACCAGACTATAACCTGTACAGTGCTCAACGATCCACAACGAAACACAACATTGGTCGGAAAGTTGTCGGAAATTTCCGACCATTTTCCGACTAAAACCTTTATTGGTCGGAAAGTTGTCGGAAATTTCCGACCATTTTCCGACTAAAACCTTTACTTTTTTCATGTTTAATTATGCGAAGGTGTTTATCTATATATATAAACGTACTTCTTGTGTCTATATGAATGTGTATGTGTGTATAACTATGTAGTTGTATCGGTGTGTATTATATAATATAAATATGTTAAACGAGCCAATCCGCCAACCCGACCAGGTTGACCCGAACCCGACCTGTTAACCTAAACGGGTTCGCGGGTATAATTATACGTATAAGTTGGTAAAGTAAGAGCTTTTCATGTATAACTAAGGTGTACAAAATACGTCATGAAAAAACCATGTTAGAATGTTGAAAAACCAAAAAAACGGATATGGGTGTCGGAAAATGGTCGGAAATTTCCGCCCACTTTCCGACGAAAAACAGCATTTCGTCGGAAAGTTGTCGGAAATTTCCGACCATTTTCCGACTAAAACATTTATTCTTTTGTTATATAATCATGTGGGGGTATATGTGTGTACGTAAATGTATATGCTTGTGTCTATATGTATGTATATATATATATGTATGTATAAGTATGTGTTTGTCCAAGTGTACACACACGCATACATACACACATACATATATATACACATACTTAGCCTGTTTTAATTAATGGGTCCCGATAGTGTACATACACGTATAAACGTGTACAATGCGTATAAGTTGGTAAAGTAAAAGTATTTCATGTATAATTAATGTGTACAAAATATGGAATGGAAAAACGATGTTTAAAGGTTGAAAAAATGAAAAAGAAACGAAAATTGGTGTCGGAAAATGGTCGGAAATTTCCGACCACTTTCCGACGAAACACAACATTGGTCGGAAAGTTGTCGGAAATTTCCGACCAATTTTCCGACTAAAACCTTTATTTTTTTCATATTTAATTATGCGAAGGTGTTTATCTATATATATATAAACGTACTTCTTGTGTCTATATGAATGTGTATGTGTGTATAACTGTGTAGTTGTATCGGTGTGTAGTATATAATATAAATATGTTAAACGAGTCAATCAGCCAACCCGACCAGGTTGACCCGAACCCGACCTGTTAACCTAAACGGGTTCGTGGGTTCAACCTGAAACTGACCCGAACCCGTTTAGACTAAACCTAAACCCGCAAATTTTGTGTTAGGTTCGTGTCATGTTTTCGGGTCGTGTCAGAAATTCGGTAACCGTCATATTTTATTATTTAGGAACAAGTCGTTTAAAAAGTAATTCGGTAATTAGCGGGTTTATATGTGACAACCGGTAATTAACGCCTCCTAATTACGCGAATAACAAATGTTTAAGGGAATAATATGTGACAACCGGTAATTAACGCCTTCTAATTACGTGATTAATAAATGTTTAGGAGATAATAGATAGTGTTTAAGACACGAATTAACTTAATTAGGCTATTGGAAAGCCTAGGAACGTCTAATTGATTCACGTTACGCGATTTGGCGATTTTTCAATAATTTAAGCACGCAGTTAAACGACAACGAACTGGCACAGAACGAAATACTGACAACGCATAACAATATAAATTTTGTGCTTATATTTATCATACGTTTACTATTATGCGAATTATTCAATTTATCGGACAAGTCAGAGCACAAACGCGAGAGTTACGCGGAAACCATAACACAACGTCAATCAACAACGAAACGGAAGCACCAGACTCGAATTACGTCTCGATATTAATATATTATGACATATTTAGCTTCTTTTTCAAAATTTTATATTCACGGTAGAAACCGGGTCGAAAAACGAACCAGAAACGACAACAGACGCATTTACTCGATTTTTACGCAACTGATAAACGAACACCGCAAAACAACAATACCTGGCATAATTTTAAGTGTTTTCAACCCTAAACAAACATATTACGACAATTCACGAAGTTCGGGTTCAAAAAGGGTTTCATAAATGTAATTGGGTCGTACAAACACACTAAAAATGAGCTAATGGGCCTTGGGCCCACTCCACTTAAACCCTACATTTATTCTTTTGTTATATAATCATGTGGGGGTATATGTGTGTACATAAATGTATATGCTTGTGTCTATATGTATGTGTGTATATATATATATATATATATATATGTATAAGTATGTGTTTGTCCAAGTGTACACACACGCATACATACACACATCCATATATATACACATACTTAGCCTACTTTAATTAATGGGTCCCGTTAGTGTACATACACGTATAAACGTGTACAATGCGTATAATTTGGTAAAGTAAAAGTATTTCATGTATAATTAATGTGTACAAAAGATGGAATGGAAAAACGATGTTTAAAGGTTGAAAAAATGAAAAAAGCGAAAATTGGTGTCGGAAAATGGTCGGAAATTTCCGACCACTTTCCGACGAAACACAACATTGGTCGGAAAGTTGTCGGAACTTTCCGACCATTTTCCGACTAAAACCTTTATTGGTCGGAAAGTTGTCGGAAATTTCCGACCATTTTCCGACTAAAACCTTTATTCTTTTGTTTTATAATCATGTGGGGGTATATGTGTGTACGTAAATGTATAAGTATGTGTTTTTCCAAGTGTACACACACGCATACATACACACATACATATATATACACATACTTAGCATGTTTTAATTAATGGGTCCCGATAGTGTACATACACGTTTAAACGTGTACAATGCGTATAAGTTGGTAAAGTAAAAGTATTTCATGTATACTTAATGTGTACAAAAGATGGAATGGAAAAACGATGTTTAAAGGTTGAAAAAATGAAAAAAACAAAAATTGGTGTCGGAAAGTTGTCGGAAATTTCCGACCATTTTCCAACTAAAACCTTTATTCTTTTGTTATATAATCATGTGGGGGTATATGTGTGTACGTAAATGTGGGGGTATATGTATATAAATGTATATATGTATAAGTATGTGTTTGTCCAAGTGTACACCCGCGCATACATACACACATACATATATATACACATACTTAGCTTGTTTTAATTAATGGGTCCCGATAGTGTACATACACGTATAAACGTGTGCAATGCGTATAAGTTGGTAAAGTAAAAGTATTTCATGTATAATTAATGTGTACAAAAGATGGAATGGAAAAACGATGTTTAAAGGTTGAAAAAATGAAAAAACGAAAATTGGTGTCGGAAAATGGTCGAAAATTTTCGACCACTTTCCGACGAAACACAACATTGGTCGGAAAGTTGTCGGAAATTTCCGACCATTTTCCGACTAAAACCTTTATTGGTCGGAAAGTTGTCAGAAATTTCTGACCATTTTCCGACTAAAACCTTTATTTTTTCATATTTAATTATGCGAAGGTGTTTATCTATATATATAAACGTACTTCTTGTGTCTATATGAATGTGTATGTGTGTATAACTATGTAGTTGTATCGGTGTGTAGTATATAATATAAATATGTTAAACTAGTCAATCCGCGAACCCGACCAGGTTGACCCGAACCCGACCTGTTAACCTAAACGGGTTCGCGGGTTCAACCTGAAACTGACCCGAACCCGTTTAGACTAAACCTAAACCCGCAAAATTTGTGTTAGGTTCGTGTCATGTTTTCGGGTCGTGTCAGAAATCGGTAACCATCGTATTTTATTATTTAGGAACAAGTTGTTTAAAAAGTAATTCGGTAATTAGCGGGTTTATATGTGACAACCGGTAATTAACGCCTCCTAATTACGCGAATAACAAATGTTTAAGGGAATAATATGTGACAACTGGTAATTAACGCCTTCTAATTACGTGATTAATAAACTTTTAGGCGATAATAAATAGTGTTTAAGACACGAATTAACTTAATTAGGCTATTGGAAAGCCTAGGAACGTCTAATTGATTCACGTTACGCGATTTGGCGATTTTTCGAGAATTTAAGCACGCAGTTAAACGACAACGAACTGGCACAAAACGAAATACTGACAACGCATAACAATACAAATTTTGTGCTTATATTTATCATACATTTATTATTATGCGAATTATTCAATTTATCGGACAAGTCAGAGCACAAACGCGAGAGTTACACGGAAACCATAACACAACGTCAATCAACAATGAAACAGAAGCACCAGACTCGAATTACGTCTCGATATTAATATATTATGACATATTTAGCTTCTTTTTCAAAATTTTATATTCACGGTAGAAACCGGGTCGAAAAACGGACCGGAAACGACAACAGACGCATTTACTCGATTTTTACGCAACTTATAAACGAACACCGCAAAACATCGACACCTGGCATAATTTTAAGTGTTTTCAACCCTAAACAAACATATTACGAAAATTCACGAAGTTCGGGTTCAAAAAGGGTTTCATAAATGTAATTAAAAACGAGCTAACGGGCCTTGGGCCCACCCCACTTAAACCCTACATATTTAAACCACTCTTTATCTCCATCTCCTTCTTTTTTTCCCTAAACCTAGCCCCCATCTCATCTTTTCCTCTGCCAAGATTTATCACACACACAAAGCCATACCTTTCCTTCTCTACTCTCACTTTGCTCTCTCTAGATAACTAGCCGGCCACCACTGACGATGGCGGCGAACCACGGTGACGGCAGAGCCACGACAAGCCGGAAGTCCAAGGAGGACCACCACCACCACAGGCCACAAGCGGCGGCGCTATGGTGGGTGGTTTCGGGATCGAGCAGGAGAGAAAGAGAGACCTAGAGAGAGAAACAGTGGCGGAGGTGGTGGTGGTCTTGTGTCGTGACTACAATGATCGGCGGCAAAGCCGATCATCCGGCAGCCGGTGTGAGGGACGAAGGGGAGGGGGTGGTCGATGGTGCTTGGGACGATGGCAGGCGGCGGAGGTGACGTCCAGTCACCGAAAATGATGGGTGTTTGGCATGGTTCGAGTTCGGGTAAACATGTTTCAGATTTTTGGTCTTGGTTCGGGTTTAGGTGCACACGGTTCAGATTTGGTTATATTGGTTCAAGATTTGTTTCAGTTTTGGTTTGGTCAACGATAGTCAAGACAGATACGGCTCGAGTGTAACATATACTCTTGGGGATTTTTCAAGGATTGCAGGTAATTCTTAATGCTAATGGGTATTTTTTTTCTGGAAATTTGAGGTTCCTCGTCAGTGCAACATATAATTGGTTTTGTGGCAAATGTTGCTTAATCTATTTATATTTTCAGTGATCGCTTTACGGCTCTCACTCCAAACCCTGTGAACGCCCTGCTAAAGGTCAGTTATTTTTGGGTTAATAGTTGAGATCAGCCTATGAAAATTGATAAGTTGCACAAGTTATCTTCATTCGAGTTTTAGTTACATAACTAGTTGTAACACCCGTGTGAACACACGGGTATGTTTAATAACGATTGAAATCAAATACTAAAAAACAGATTATAATATATCATTTAAATACTAAAAAACAGATTATAATATATCATAGGTGGACGCGGGTACATCGTAAACATTGAATGTAAGCCTACGTTTATATGTAAAATATGATGTGAAATTATTTAATGAATTCACATTCGTATTATACATTAAACTTGTTCGACTATTATACATTAAACTTGTTCGACTGATTAACAATAGTACATAAAAAAGAGTATCTAAAATGCATAGAAATAATGTGTGGTTAGATTACCAGTCCTCTTTACAACATTATCAAGCAAAGAGAAAGAAGAAGACTTTATGGCAATGAAAGGGTGTAAACTCCCTCAAAGACCTAAGAAAAGAGCCAAGATAATGTAGTAAACAATTGTGGGACGGATTTACGCTGCTTGTTTTCCTGATTCTTATCATCGTGACCATTTGCGTGACAAGTATGGGAACGTATTTTCTGCTTAACGCCGAGAACTACCACTGGCAATGGACTTCATTCTTCTCTGCAGCCTCGAAAACATTCCAAACACAAACAAAACACTTTAATCGCATAAAAGATAGATATAAATTAGGTATAAATAGGTACATATATTGAATAATCAAACCAAACTTAAACTTTTGACCTCTTTACAAACAGAACACTTTAATCGCATAAAAGATAGATATAAATTAGGTATAAACAGAACACAATTAGAGAGTTCATGGTTCTTCTCTGTATCAGTAACCTGAAGGTTAAGAAAGTAATTTTTGAAGCAAGTTCTAGATACAATGATGCATGAAAATCAACAGATTAAAAATAAAATCGTATTTCATGTATATAAATAGAAGTATCAATATTTTCCGACTCACGCCACGAAACCAACACTACATGACGAAAGTGTCCCCTTAACAGCTGAAGCATTTGATAATGAGAAAAGATAATTTTAGTAAACCAATACACGGGCTGAAATATAGCAAACCTGAAGAAGGATATATAATTTGACAAAAGCTCTTCCTCCCGAAAGTCAACAGGATAAGCTAAAAGAAAGTTTATAAGTCTCAACAAATAATCTGCAAAGTCAGCAAAAGATATTAAGGTTAGAATATAAAAGCACTGAAAGGATACAATCGGTCGTTTTTGAAAACGATCAATTGGTACGGGTCATAACAGTATAAGAAAATTTGTTTGTTTTGTTTGATGGTATATTTTCTTGACTTAATAAGGTGAAAATATGCAACCTGTTGATTCTAGGAAGCCTCTTTAAGTGGTTTCTCTAAGGATATGTCTTGTTATGTCAACTCAAATCACATAAAGTTTTTCTTTTAATCGAAATTTAAACCGAACCGTTGAAAATTAAAACTGAACCAAACCAAACCAAACAGTTGCAGTCGGTTCGGTATGGTTTCACGCTTGGTTTAAAAAAGCGTGAGGCGCTCCGAAGCGTTTTGGTTCCAAAAGCTTTAAGCGAAGCTTGAAGCACGAAGCGAGAACTTCACGTATACGAAGCACTCAAAATAAAAAAAAAATATTCATACACATCAATATGACATATTCTACTTGTTAATCAATAAAAAACAGAAAAACATGATTAAAACACACACTTAACACATAAAAAAACATAATTAAAACATAAATTAAAGTCGATTATTGGAGAAAGTATGAAGAATCGACGGAAAAAAGGGAGGGAGCGACTGAAGATGTTTACCAACATTCATTTTTTAGGGTAAAGAAGTACCTGGCCTCAATTAAACCCTATTAGAGACTATTTGGCCTAAATTAAAAACCTAAATCTGACCTGATTGGGTTGAAGCGTCGCTTCAAACCACTGGCGCTTCGGGCTTAAAGCGCGCTTCAAAACGCTTCACGTGATTTGTCGCCTCAGAGCAAAAAAAGCGACAACCCTAGCGCTTCATCGCTTCACGCTTTAAGCTCGCTTTTTTAAACCAAGGTTTCACGGTTTGGGCTTATTGAGCTCTTATATAAAATAATAAATAAAAAAAGACTGCCCAAAAATAGATAATAAATCTTTTCAAATGATTCAACACATCTTATTTGGTTCAAGCACTTAAATTTATTGTACATCTGTTTTCATATGATTCAAAGAACAAATTATATTTAACTAAGATGGAACATATGTCTAATTCGGTTTGGAGTAGTTTAGATCCAAACCCCCATTTCAGTTTTTGCATGACATTAACGACAGTCATCATAACTTTGTAACAATACTGATATGAAATGTTAAACTTGGAAAGTAACAAATATGACCTCAAAAGTCAAAGTGTGCCAGATAAAGTTCATATGAAATGAGGCCCATCCCATCCCATGTGGAAATGGATGAAGAGCATTGCCATCCAACACGTCATCTGTAACTCCACTTCCTACAATGCATTCCTGCATTTTTCAAAATATTTATTGAAATCTTTAACCGACAAATCTGGCCTGAATAATCTCTAATACAAATCTACAAATGATAAATAAACTATTAAAATCAAGTGCTAGTATGATGTGCAAATGATAAATAAACTATTTAAATAAGATAAGTCTCTATAACAAATAATACGTCAGTTAACAGTTTAAACACTCATAATTTAACCAACTAAGATGCACCTTTACAAAGTGCCAGTCCTTCAGATATAGATTGCCATGTTCTACTAAGGAAAGCTTAAGCCAGTGATCAATAAACTCTTCCAATGACATGTCAAACCTCTTCTGATCAGTAATTTCTTTGCTACCGTAGTCAGCAACCTACAGATTCAAATATACCATATAGAAAGTAGAAGTTAATACAATGTAAAACCTCTTCTAATCAGTAATTTCTTTGCTCGATATCGTACCTGAGATAGGATTACTGGGCCTCCTTTTGACTCGAACAGTAGCTCCATACGAAAGTCATGATGACCTATCGAGTAGCTCATTCAAGCTCGACTCAAGCTTTTAGCCAGCTGACTCGAGCTTTTGTAGGGCTGCCAAAGACATACATTGTCTAAAATCTATTAACCAACCCTATGACATTCTACTGTTGTAATTAAATAGACTAAAAACCAAACAAACCATCGACTAAGCTATGGGTTACCTCCTCCACATGTGGTATCTAGAAAAGCCATCTCATGTATTATTAACAAACTCCATGTATTATTACCTAACCTAAAATTTAGGTAAAGCCATCCCATATCTGATGCAATATTAATAGCAATTTTAACCTACACTTTTTTGAAAGGTCTTGTTTAACATACTAATTTTGATATCTTTGGAAAGGTCTTGTTAAGACGAATCCAAAGATAAACCAAATCCACATTTGCTCCCCTTAATCTGATTAAAACTTTCTTTTAAAAAATATATGTTAAAACAGCTCACCAAAGTTTAAGTATAATTACACATAATATGATCTTTTCAAAAACTAAATCATTGGTTGAGCAGTGTTGTTTGGCGTAATCGCTGAAATATTTTACAGTTGTAGTTGAGCCAATTTTTATAGACCTTTACCTTAAGAACTTTTAAGTTTAACAATTAGTCTTACCGGTTGTGGTTGGGCGTTATTGCAACCGTCAGCATCCCGTAAAATGTGAAGTACATAAAGAAAAGAAATCAACTTGACAGCTGTCCACTCGAATCCAATCATCACATATACGATAATCCGATAGACGATAGTCTGAACAAAGATGTATGGAATCTCAAGGATCAAATGGTATTGGTTTACTGCTTTCCTTTATCAGTTCTTTATTTCTCCTGTAGTGTCACCAAAAACGTAAATTAGAATGCGCATATTGGTTATATAAGTATCAACAGATGAAGTCACCATACTTGTACAATTATGAGTTTTTGTAGACTTCTGCAAAGTTAACCACGAGAGTTGCTTCTTGACCGGTTGAATTTACCTCTAACATCAAAGTTGCATCGATTCCCTTAATTTTAAAAGATTAGATTTACATTATTTTTTATTAACAAAACTCAAGGAAACTGTAACACCTCGAAAATTTATGTCCAATAATGTATCGACACGTGTCATGAGCTTTAAACGTGTAAAAGATTACTTATGAAGGACTAAAGTTGACAAACAAAGAAATTATGTGAATATAAGGGTTCAAAGTGTCAACAATGGATAAATATACTTTACTATAACCCTACACGATGTTTACACCCTTAAACGAATGAATCATGGATCATACGAAGCTAATTGTGAAAGGAAGTGAGAAATTACAAACTACAGGGGTTAAATGTGTCAACATGTTTAAAGTAAACCTCTGAGTGACCTTTTAGCGAACCCGAAGCTTTGTAACGATAAATTATGCTCACTAGAATAAGTGATAAAAATTTCATAAGATTTCGATAAAGTATGAGAAAGTTATGATAACATCCGTATATGAGGGGTTAAAAGCGTCAACGTTAAAATTTATGACTTTTCGGGTGATCATAAAGTTAACCAAGGACTTAACAAAGTTTGGTTATGTCATGGAGCCCTTAAAAGTCAAGTTAGAGGGCTGAAAATGCAAAAAATGAAGCTAAAACCACGTTTATAAGGACCAGGGACCTAAAGTGCAAAATTTGAAACTTGTTTAACCTGATGTGGGGAGCCATACCGGCCGCGTAAGCCCCTTGGGGACTCTTACGTGGGCCGCCTAAGCCTGCCAGCATCAGAAAATGCGCACAGCTACCAGTTCAGCCTGTGTAACCGACTTTAAACACTTGTTTTGCATACCAGGGGCTGCCCCAATGGTTTAACATGCAATAGGGGCACTTGTCTTGATCTGGAAACACTTGTAGAGTTATTTGTCATGATCTTGTTGCATCAAAATTCATATATAAGGACACCCAAGTTTGCAACATTGTACCATTCACTTGCAAACTTTCACAACTCATTTCTGGAGCTCTCTGGCCAGCAACCAAGCTTTCCTAGGGATCACTAGTCGTGCTTAGGACCCTTGTAAGTGTCCTTAACTTTCCTTAATTCAGATTTGCTTAGTTAATTAGCTTAAAGTCAAACCGTCGTAATTAAGGTTTAACTTCAAGATTAATTTGAATTTGTCCAGTCAAATCTCGAATTGAAAGTACCTATGAGTTGGTAATTATGTGGGTAATAAACCCTTAAAAGGGTACTCTCTGATTCCCACTCTAAATAGGTCAATTGTCGGGTCAAAGTTAATCTTAAAAAGTCAACAGAAAGCTTATTTTCAAATTAACACATAATTAGCAATGTAGAACCCATGCAACCTGTTTTATCACTAATATAACTTGGTAATTAATGTAAGAACATGTCTAAACATGTTCAACCCGACAATTTTCAGTTTAGGCTCGGTTCGGAACCGAAAGTCGCATAAATTGACTTTTGCTTTGACTTCCAGTTCTGACCCAATGTAGCATGTTTTAGAAATGCCTTAGAGCTTTATTTGGACCAAGTTACATGTTAGTATAACCCTCTATGATTATACAACTTGGTTCATTAGTTATCCGATTCATATGCATGTTTTCGTTAAATGCTTAAATGTTGACTATTATGCCCAGATGACCTTAAAATGTGATTTTTGAAAATGTACAAGAATAGAAACCTTAGTTACTGATTTATATACTTGTCCCTAAAATTTGACATCAGTTTAAGGTCTAGATTAGGAGTTATGCTCATTAGCGTAAATGAAAAGCTTTTTTATTAATTAAACGGCGTAATTAGCAAAAAGCCTATCTAAACCCAATTTTTGATACCAAAATTTTTACCTACTAATGTAAAATAATATTTTAGGATTTTTGAAGATTTTTATTTAATTTTAGGCTGAGCATAACATAGGGTTATAGCTTTGTTTCGGTAATTGTCGATTTTGCCCTTTTGGCCTATAAAATGAGTTTTACAAATCTTTTTGATACCAAACCTTTTTCTACTGACCTAATATGATAAATAAAATATTTTGAGCCTTCTGGAATAATAAAAATATCAGCTTTTCATATAAAACCCGGAAATCGCTTAAAACCGCCTTTTTACGCGTTTTAAGCTCGTAGTATGTATTAAAACTATTTTAAATATATAAGACTTGATACCTACTGATATTTTAGGTAAATTATTATACTTTAGCAGTAAGCAAAAGTTTTAAACTCATAATTCCAGATTTGACCTTTAAACCTTTGGTGAAATTACCAAAATGCCCATTCGGTGCATAGTTTGATTATAAATGGTAGATTTCACATATATGTAATACCCTACTGATATAACCTATTAAATTAAGTATATTTACTGATTATATCAGACCTGAAACTCAGATTTATATTAAATCTCTTTTATAACCTTTTAAATGACCAAAATACCCCTTCGGGGCATAATTTGAGTTTAAATCCATTTTGGACATAATAGAAGATATCTTATTGATGTCACAAAATATTTAAGGCATATTAACTTAGGGAACCTGTTCATGAATCATTTGGTTACCCGTTACGCAATATTCGCGCTCGGTGCGGTTTATGTAACTAGTTTGCATAAATTAGCTGAAACAGGTCAAACCTTATCATTTTTGTCTCAAAATCCAGAATGTGTTTTGTTTACCCATATTACACAAGTCTCCAAACTTGTCGGGTCTAAATCACATTCTAATCTGGTCTTCGCTTAATCGTGCGTTTGAACCGTATCTCCCTTTAAAACTAACAGGTCTAAGTTTAGGCTTAATTGAAGACCCGTTAGGAATCTAATAGGTTATTAAAAACCTTTGTTCCAGATTAGGAGACCCGGTAAAAGCTACTTGCACTTGATTTTTGTGATTATTACTTGCAAAGGTAAATACTTTTAACTTATTTTCCCTTATACGGGCTTGGGGTACGGTATATAAAATACCGCTTTGTCGGGCATTGAATTTTTTATTGTATGAAGGTTAATTCATTGAAATGTCCCGTTTAAATTGTTTTGTATGCTTAAAGCCTTTGGGGGGTTAATGACCATGTCCCGGATATCCTTTGCATCATTCTAAGAAATGGCCACGACCTAAGCACGGGGTGTAGGTGTACACCCGACAATGCATATATAAATAATAAGGTATAACCACCGGTTTCGGGAATAACTCGCCGTGGGACTATATCATGTGGTGTGTCTATTAATCTTTAACCCGGTGTCAATCCGGGCTACAGAACGTATAAGAAACATGTAATTCTTTTACAAGTTTATATATAAATAATTATCCCAAGTTATAAAATGTTTTGTTCCTTGTGCACTCCAAATCAATTTTTCTAAACCTTTTCAAAATGAGTCAGTTAATTGTATTTACCAGTGTAAACTGACGTATTTTCCCAAAAAGGCTAAGTGCAGGTACTAATTGGAATAGGCTGGACTCTCCTAGCATCAAATAAAAGTCTCGCAAGCTTAGATGCCTTTAAAGTCTGTTGAACAAAATTTTCCTTTTATTTTGATCCGCCTGTGGATCCATTACAGTCCGTTTTGTGATACTTTGACATTACTTTATATTCGGTTTGTAATGTGATTCATCTTTTGCTTCCGCTGTGCATTTAAATTGTGTTGTTTGACTATGATGATATCAACTACGTCACGATACTCCCCACCGGGCCCACCGGTAATACGTGGAAATATCAGGGTGTGACAGGTTGGTATCAGAGCCAACATTGAGTGAATTAAACACTAGCCTTTTGTGTTTAATCTCAATGACACAGTTTGCATATTCCTCAATTTTCGAGTCTAGACAAAGAACTTAGGATTGATTCAAATTTGTTTTATTTTCTAACTTTGTCTTTTATATTTTCTTGTTGTACCCTTTGATTGTTTTGACAGGTTGAACAAGATGCCACCAAGAATGAGAGGGAGAGGAAGAGGCAAGGGGCCACTCGTAGCCCCGAATGATCATGAGGCCGGGCCTTCGCACCGGCGAACGCCATCTGATACTCTTAGCCGGAGTCCTCAAGAAAACTGGAGGACCTATATTGAACCCGCAAGGCGCTCAGTTTCGCTGAGCTCCTCCCCTTCTTTCCAAAACTCCTTTGGGCCTCAGTCTGAAAACGAGCCCCATAATTCCCACCATTCTTATATACCTCTCCAGGGCCACAACTCACCTTTCGATGACCCAACGCCCTATTTTCAGAGCCGGTTCAACCCGGCAAACTACATTGGAGAACCAGGGGGTTTTAACCCATTGGGACCTGAAGACCACTTCTCGGGGGACCATGCGATGGACATGGACGAAGACACGGATCCTGCCGAGCCTCCAACCGGGACCCCTAATCACCCCATCGAGATTTCGGATGGGTCACCTTTTCTGGGATCGCCTTATAATGGTCCCGATAGCTACGAGGCGAGGTTCAACCAGATCGACTGGGTGTTTACTCCAAGTTACCACAACTCACCGCAGCAGCAGCAGCCACAACAGGATCCCTCCGAGGATTCCCGTTTTGTAGCGGTCACTCTGCCACCACCACCAGTGCAGCAACAGCCTCCGGAGCCACCGAGGCGTAGGAGAACAACCGCACGGATGTCCGTGCGAGGGGGTGTTCACATCAGCACCCCTGAACCATCTAGTGGCAGCCGCTATCCGCCACTATACGAATACCCGCAGATGGGTGGACCTTCGAACCCTGTTTCTAAGGTGCAGTCTGCGCCGGTCGCACCGCCACCAGTGGGTTTTAACAACCCAATTCCTACATACGCCGGTTCAGCGGCGTTCAACCCATTTGAGCAGTCGGTCCACGCCAACTACAACTACGCCGAGGCTGACCCATACCTGGTAGCGGCAGCAAACTACCATGCTCTTCATCCCGAGGGAACCTTTGGAGTCCCATACCAAACTGGATATTCACACTATGGGTACCCACCTTATGGGTATCAACAACCGCCACCTCCTCAACCTCCGCTGTATCAGCAGCCCCCGCAGCCGCTAGTGATATCGCCGCCGCAGCATCAGGGGATTCTTCAAAGGTTGAATCAGGTGCAGCAGGAGGTTCGGGAAGGTCGTAGGCAAAACCGAGGAATTTTCAAGGGTCTGGAAAGCTTAATCAAAGAGAAGAGCAAAAAGGATCATTAAATCCTTTATTTGCTTGTTTGTTTTAGTATTGTAATCAAGTCCCTACGTGGACATTTGTTTCAGTATTCAGCCCCTGCGTGGGCATGTCTTTCAGTATTCCGCCCCTGCGTGGGCATGTTTTTCTGTTTAACCCCTGCGTGGGTATGTTAGGTTGTTTCGCCCCTGCGTGGGCATGTTAGTTCTTGTAGAAGTCCTGTTTAGGGCAAACCTGTACTTGTTTAATTTTTGTAGTGGAATGGTAAAATTTAAATTTTCATTTTTGATAAATTATATGCATAAATATAATATGTAAAATAAATGAAAAATAACATTCCTTTTTTTTAGATCTACCATTATAATAAGCTAATAAGGATCTTAAAGGTAAAACCTAGCCACGTGTTATTCTGAATATGGCCAAGACGGTAAAACCTATTCAAAAGATTCAAAACCTTGTTAACATTTGAAAACATGTTAACACTCCTGGCAAAATGTGATTCGATAAAATCGCATAAGTCTTCCTTACATTGGATTCTTCCAATTTCTTTTATTATATTAAACATCCAAAAGGGATGTAATGCCTACGGGCTATATTCATTGTCATATAAGACAAAAGAACAGTTGTGGTCTTCGACCCCCTGTTAAGAAGAGGTAATAAACTATGATTAAAACCTCAATACCTTGATCCTATAAGATCATGATTAAAAATTTAAAACTGTCCATGTGATTCGGCCTTTTATGCCATTAATATATTTTAATTATAACTAAGGATTAATATAATGAAAAATCCTGAATATATATGCCTAACAAATTAATCGAAATGGTTTCTTAAATACCATGATTAGTAAATCATCTAGAATGATAAAACTGCTATAGACATCTGAGTAAATTAAAATCATTTATCTTTTGTAGTAATCAAGCTACATGGCTGGGTCTGATGATGTCAACAGCCACCCTAGAGATAATCATGACACTTCCAGCGTCAACATAGCAGGAGTAGAATTACAGGCATTGATAGATAATGCTATTACACGAGCTCTGGATAGACAGTTCAAAGAATCCAGTGGTACCCAGGTCAGGACTGAGTCAGTACCACACTCTAAACCACCCTCTAGGACTCATACCGCTCACAAAAGTGATTCTCATCACTCATCAAATCAGAGGAGTGTTCCATCTAAGAGAGTTGTGTTAAATCAAGAACCACGTGCTAAAGGATGCACCTATAAATACTTTGTCTCCTGCAAACCCAGGGATTTCACCGAGGAGAAAGGAGCAGTTGACTGCATGTCATGGTTACACGAGATGGACACTGTGGTAGATATCAGTGGTTGCGCTGAGAAGGATGTGGTAAAGTTTGTATCTTAGTCATTCAAAGGCGAGGCACTAGCGTGGTGGAGGTCTTTGATTCAGGCCACTGGGAAGATCCCATTGTACAATCTGTCTTGGAATCAGTTTGTGACGTTGATTAAGGAAAACTACTGCCCTCAGCATGAGGTTGAAAAGATTGAATCTGATTTCTTGTCTTTGGTTATGAAAAATCTGGATTGTCAAGCCTACCTTACGAGCTTCAACACTATGTCAAGACTGGTTCCGTATCTTGTGACACCGGAACCCAAGAGGATAGCTCGTTTCATTGGGGGTTTAGCCCCAGAAATCAAGGCCAGTGTGAAGGCCTCCAGACCAGCTACTTTTAGGTCTGCAGCTGATATATCATTGTCTCTTACTTTGGACGCGGTCAGGCAAAGATCACTCAGAAACACCGATGCTGAGAAGAGAAAGCATGAGGATGACAACTCACGACGGTCAGACAAGAAGCATAAGGGAAACAATGACTACAAAAAGAGTTCTGGAACTAAAAAGGATGGTCATCAGTCGGGCGATAAGCCCAAGTGTAAAATCTGTAAGAAGCACCATTTCGGGAGGTGCAGATACGAGTCGAAATCCCAATCGCAGCCAAGGCCTTGTGGGATTTGTAAATCTTCTGAGCACAAGACATTGGACTGTAAGAAAATCAAGGATGCGACGTGCTATAACTGTAATGAAAAAGGGTATATCAAGTCCAACTGCCCAAAGTTTGCTAAGAAGGCTGTGGATGGGAAAAAGACCAATGCTAGGGTCTTCTGAATGGATGCACGAGAAGCTGTTTAGGACGATAATGTGATATCAGGTACCTTTCTCATCAATGACGTTTATGCAAGAGTGTTATTTGATTCTGGAGCAGATAAGTCATTTGTTGATGATAAGTTTGTAAGTTGTTAAATCTACCTGTTAGAACCCTAAGCATAAAATATGAGGTTGAATTAGCCAATGGCACCATAGAAACCGCATCAACTGTATTAGATGGATGTTTCATATCCATTAGGAACCACTCTTTTCCTATGTCCTTACTTCCTTTGAAATTAGCTGGTTTTGACATAGTAATAGGCATGGATTGGTTATCTCATAACCAAGCCCAGATCGTTTGCAACAAGAAGCAAGTGGTGATAAAGACTCCGTCTGGTGAACCACTTACCATTCAAGGAGATACCCAGTATGGACTGCCTGAGCAAGTTTCTATGCTCAACGCATCTAAGTGCTTGAAGAAGGGTTGTGTCATTTATATGGCACAGGTAACTATTTGTAACAACCCTCAATAAATCGACACTCTCGAATATTTCCGACACCCTATTATATCTTAAAATATCCCAATATGTCTTTAAATACACCCCGTATATGAAAACCGAGCCCGAAATACAGTATAGCATTAAAAATAAAATATAAAATCTGAATTTTAAGCTGAGGCGGGCCGCGTAGATCCACCCCAAGCCTTTACGCGGGCGGTATCAAGGTTGGAAACTGACTCCGTTGATTTCTTTAGTTCAGGTGGGCCGCGTAAGCTTTAGCTTACATTTACACGGGCCGCGTGAGATCAAAATAGTGGCAACACCCCAGGCCGACACGTGTCATCATCGTGTCAAGTCTATACGCTGATCCGGACGAGCTACGCGTTGACTGAAGTTTGACGCGGGCCACGTAGAACTTCGTCTACTCTTACGCGGGCCGCGAGAGACCCAGGTTCAGCAACTATAAATAGAACGCATCAGATTTCAATTCAAATCGTTTACTTTCTTTCTGTATCTCGAATTTCTGAGTAGTAGAAGTAATACGCGGGTATTATATCCCCCTAAGTAGCGAGGTTCTGCTCCGTTGTAAGTATTATAGCCCCGGTTTCGTAATAGATACGCTGCCCGATTGATTTAGGGTTCCGTAACAACTGTCGTGGTTCTGCCCGACGTAGTTGTTGGAATACCGTCTCGGGGAGGGTATCATTAATATTTTCAAAAGGGTTATGATACTAACCTATGTACATTTGTGAAAATTATAGATTATATCCAGGAAACCCTTACGCGAAGTCTAAGATAGCAATGTGAGTTTATCCTCTTTTTGTTAACCTTTTTGTAATACTTTACAAAACCTTAAATGTTTTACAATTTGATTAAGCGGTGATTGAGTCTTTGTAGTTCTTCAATTACTGCCGGTATGTTTGGGTTTTGTATACAGAATTTACTACTGCGAGTAGTAAGTCGAGGATGACAGTACGTTACCATTGGACAACGAGTTAGCCAATGTGTAATATGACCCACAAGTCAGGATTGACAGTACTGAATGAGTAATTGTGTAGAAATAAACAATGTGATCGCTCTCAATAGTGTTTTAATTGATAAAATGTTTCTTGATTAAACTGGGATTCACTCACCAGTATTTCCCACTGACAAATGTTTTTAAAACGTGTTTTAGGTAACACAATGTGACAGCCAATTAGTAAAAAGCCAGCTGGAGAGCATTGAATGCTTGGAAAAAATGTGGCTATAAAAGTTACCTAAAAGACGATGTTTTAAATTCAATAAAATAGGGTTTATCCCTATAAACGTATTGTAATAAGAAACTTAGGTTTTGCCCATGTGATTATTAATATTAAATAAGGTGGTTTTACTCTGATAAATATTTCCTAACTACGGTCCTGATGTAAATTCCGCTGCCAAATTAACAAGCTGATACCACCGAAACTCTGAGTTCGCGTCCGCCCGTTCCCGGGACAGATAAGGGATCGGGGGTTGTGACAGAAGGTGGTATCAGAGCCTAGCCACTGGTCTAAGCCAAAGAAGTGTTCTGCTGACACTTAAATTCTAAATTTTGTGTTATGAAATATGTAGGATCGTTTTGTGACCCAAACGAGTCAATAAGAAGAGTTCTTATCAATTCAAGAGGCGGAAACAGATGAATTGACTTGGAAAACAGCTTTTTTCACACTTAATTGTCTTGTTTTATTGATATAACAAGTTTCCAGATCAATAGACACGTCGGCAGCACTTCGGTACCGGAATTACAAAAGTTACAAATGATTTCGCATCAAGGGTTTATATAGTGGTGCTAATTTCGCTTGAACATGTTCCAAGCGAAATTAGATTCCAAGCGAAATCTAATTTCGCACGGAATTACCCATATGACACTTTCAAGAAAAATTACATACCTCATGCGAAATTACCTCTAAACCCTAATTTCTCGAACTACGTGCCCTGATCTAACATTCTTAATACAAGACTCGATACAAGACGAAGTCGACAGACGTATGCACCAATAGACTCCCCCTCGAATGTTGACGAGTCTTAAGTGTCGAGTCTTCACAGTCTTCAGTCTTTATCAGTCTTTGGTCTTCTTTTCTCAGTCTTCTCTCTTCTTCTTTCTCTCTTTTACCAAGATCTGAAACTGGCTCTTACATCCTCTTGATCAGATCTCTTGATTCCTTAAGCTCTACATCAACAGACTCCCCCTTAAAGATTGCTTGGATCAAAATCTTGCTTTCATAGGTTCTAGAATCGCAACCTGACTTTTTCATAGCCATAACCTGCACATTCTCTACCTCAAAGTAAATTTTACAATTTTAAAATTTTGACAAATTATAAACTTTTTCAAGAGACACCAACTAAGAAATAGTTTTACAATTTTAACTTCTGATGAACCACTTGTATACAAAATTTTTCATTTCAAACAATCTTCTTCATTCCAAACAAACATTCCCAACCCTGTTGTTTATCATGTTTAGCACTCGGAATTTTGAAAATCAGCTTTGCAACATCAGTTGTCGAAAATCTTTTTGAATTTTCAAAAATTTATGCTAAAACACACTAAAATATTTTTGGATTTTTGATATTAAATAAATGCAGTAAAGAAATATTTACAAACAATATTTTTGTGAGTTTGTGTAAGAGGATCATATCAGTTTTTGAGACAAATCACCAACACCGTTAAGCTTTAAACATTTTAAGTTCTAAACGATTCACTTAGATTGTCAGTATACTGATCCACTTAGATTTTCACACAAAGTTCAATTGTTTCGAGATACGAGATTAATGTTTTAGAGACTTAAACTTATTTGCGTGTCCCACCTCAGAATATACTCCCGTATCCAGATCCCAATATTCAGTCTTACAGGTGAGTATACCTAGATGATATTTGTAAAGGGTTAAATGCGAGGGCCGTGAGAGCTCAGGCTATTGCTTCCGCAAAATCAGAGAGATGACGGCTTCGACTTTTGGTGTGTTCCCTTTAGAGAATCTTTTCTTCAACAGCACATGATTAGCATTTTGCAATGTTTCATCATTTTTTATGCTGAGGGTAGGCTATATTTCAAGCAAGCGTAAAGTATTATACAGGGACTAGGCCATTGCTTCTGCAAAATCAGAAGTCCCGGGATAATACCCCAGATATCACTAAGCATAAAGACCTAGTATCTCAGAAAGAGGGACCTTTCAAACAAGATTTCAGGGGTTACCCATATATCCAAGAGATGTTCCCCACGAGATAAGCAAGTTTGAAATTTAGGTATATATCTCGTCACAATCTACTAAATGTCTAAAAACCTACTGGAACATCATCAGTGAGTCCGTTTATTACATTTGACTTTCCAATTCTTTATCGTGCTGTGATAGTCCACTGATGTACTATCATTTCCTCCTTTTACACCAAAACTCATTTTTTTTATTTTATCTTTTTGAATTTTTCAAATTTTCTAATGTTTTTGGATTTTCCAAAATTTCTTACTCCCCCTAAAATTCAAAATCATTTAAAGGAAATTTGAAAACAAACTGTACAAGGTAAAGTGACAACTGATATCGAATCACTTCAATTCGCCATCCACTTGGCATAAACAATCATGACTCCCCCTTACAACAAACTATTTTCCCATTATGATTTCAAAACACTTAAGTTTATTTTAATCAAATGGTTTTTCTGGAAAATAAGTTTTGTTTTCATCATAAACCACTTGTAGGTTAGGGGATCTCATCACATTGTTCTTTCATTTTTTTCTGGAAAATAAGTTTTGTTTTCATCATAAACCACTTGTAGGTTAGGGGATCTCATCACATTGTTCTTTCATTTTCAACCTTTTGAAAAATATAACAATTTTAAGTTCAAACAACAAATACCACTTGTAGAAAATCAAGTACAACTTAATGTCCCTGATTTACCACTTGTAAGTCGGAATATCACAAATGTGAATTTCTCAAGAAAGATGCCGATTCCTACTCCACGATTACTAACTTGGGAGCTCCGGCAAGTCAGGATTTTAGTTTGAAAAGGCTGTCACCCAAGCCTGACTAGCCTTGGGTGATTTTGGCTCACATCTATCCCACCATCTTTTCGATTGATAAAATTCTTTTTCACCTTTAACCTTCCCATCAACCATCTTCCCAAAGATGTATTTGACTTTCCCATTGAAAGCCTTTTCAGCATCAAATTCTCCTTTACCAGGGAAAAATTGACCTGAAATCTCAGTTTTACCGACCTTTAACTTCAAATTTTCTTTTGACAATTTTGGAAAGTTTTCATCGTTCATCTCAGGAACGGAATTCTCATTCTTTTTCTCAACAAATGACTCCTCTGATTTTATGGAATCAGATTCATTGTCAGAACTACTCTCAGATTTTACAACCCATCTTTGTTTGTTTTCATCAACTTTTCTTTTGTAAAAACGTTTTGAAGTTTCACCAACTTCAAAATTTGTTGGTTGTTTCTTTTCATCAATATGTATTTCTTCCAATCTTGAGTTAAAAGAAACTCCCTGTTTTGTGTTGTTGGACTGTTGACAGTTCCAAGCAATGTGTCCAATCTTGTGACATTTGAAACACATTCTTCTCTCAACTCTTTGCTCAGTTCTCATCATCATATTCTTTTTCTTCTCAGCAAGAAACTCTTGATTTGACTGTCTCCAGAATTGTTTCTTTTCTTCCTCTACTGAATTTTCACCTGAAACAAATTTAATTTTTGTTTTATAAGTTTTCTTATTTCTATGATTTTCCGGGGAAATGAAACCTAAACCCTGCTTTTTGAAATTACCATTATGGTTTGGTTTCTTTCTAACCTGAACCAGAACTGTAACCCTTTTTCTTGTTCAATCTCTGTTGAACTCTTGAAGTGTACTTTTTAAGTTTTTCAGCAAGATTTAAATCTTTTATTTCAGAAATTTTAATTTCTGTTAATTTGAAAACCTGTTTGATTTGTT
>JARYGA010052727.1:0-63546 GCA_030545235.1 Helianthus tuberosus | reverse complement strand
GATCCGAAATGATTTAATCAGTTAGGTTCGCATGCCACAAACAAACACATAACCATGCAAACATAATACGTTTCATCATATCACAAAGTGTACAGTTACGAAGTCAAACAGGTCAACAACCAAACAGTCAAAGTCAACGTGCATTAAATGCGAATAGAGAATGTCGGAAATTCGAGTTGTCACATTGTTCAATTCCTCGGTCACATTGTCAATAGTCAAGGTATTCATGTCGATCCCACGAAGATCGAAGCTGTTAAGAGTTGGGTTATGCCAAAGAACCCGTCTGAAGTCCGTTCTTTTCTTGGACTAGCGGGCTATTATCGCCGATTTATCGAAGGATTCTCTAAAATCGTTGTGCCGCTTACCGCCCTCACACACAAAGACAAGCCTTTTGTTTGGGGAACTGGACAAGAGACTGCCTTTCAAACCCTCAAGTACATGCTTTGCAATGCTCCTGTTCTCACTTTACCCGACGGAAACGATGACTTCATTGTCTATTGTGATGCCTCGAACCTTGGCCTTGGTTGTGTCCTCATGCAACGAGACAAGGTTATTGCTTACGCATCTTGTCAGCTCAAAATCCATGAGAAGAAATATACAACCCACGATCTCGAGCTAGGCGCAGTTGTTTTTGCGTTAAAGATTTGGCGACACTACCTTTATGGTACCAAGTGTACGATCTTCACCGATCATAGGAGCCTACAACATATCTTTGACTAGAAGGAGCTAAATATGCGTCAACGCCAGTGGGTAGAACTTCTTAACAATTATGACTGTGAGATTCGTTATAATCCTGGCAAAGCCAATGTCATTGCTGACGCTCTCAGTAGACGAAGTTATTTGCTCAGCGCCTGTAATATCCAAGCCTAATATGACCTTGAAACCCTTATCCGTGAAGCTCAACATGCCTGTTTTACCGAGCGCACTTTGAAGAAGGAAAGGATTCTCAACGATGGAGCCCCGCTAGTGAACAAGTCGAATGGGATATTCCATTATCTGGACCGAATTTGGATACCTAAGCGAACCAATTTGCGACAGATTTTGATGGACGAAGCCCACAAATCCCGATATTCTATTCATCCTGGTGCCGACAAGATGTACCAAGACCTGCGCTACAAGTACTGGTGGCCGGGCATGAAGAGGGATATCGCCCTCTATGTTTTGAAATGCCTAACTTGCTCGAAGGTCAAGGCTGAGCATCAAAGACCCTCTGGCTTACTCGTTCAACCCGAGATCCCTGTGTTGAAGTGGGAGAGTATAGCTATGGATTTCGTAACAAAGCTTCCGCGTACGCCATCAGGTCACGACAGCAACTGGGTTGTCATTAACCGTTTGACCAAATCAGCTCACTTTCTGCCAATACGAGAAGACTACAAGGTAGAAAAATTGGCCCGAATCTACACCAAAGAGATCATTTGTCGACATGGGACGTCTCGCGACATCATTTCTGACCGTGATGCTCGGTTTTCCTCGCGTTGTTGGGAAACATTTCAAGCTGCTCTCGGTACTGTGCTTAATCTAAGTACCGCTTTCCACCCTCAAACTGACGGTCAGACTGAAAGAACGATTAGTACCCTTTAAGACATGCTTTGTTCGTGTGTCATAGATTTCAGCGGTAATTGGGACGCGTACTTACCTTTGGTTTAATTCTCGTACAATAACAGTTATCATTCCAGCATTCAAATGGCACCATTTGAGGCATTGTATGGAAGAAGATGTCGATCGCCTATTGTATGGCACGAGATCGGGCACTCGCAATTAACCGGTCCTGAGCTACTGCAAGAAACGACTGACAAAATCCTCCAAATTCGAGACAATCTATTGAAAGCTCTGAGTCGTCAGAAAAGTTACGCCGATAGACGACGCAAGCCCCTTGAATTTGATGTTAGCGACCATGTACTAAAAAAAAGTACAAGATTTAGGTTGAAAAAGTTACGCCTTCATTTCTCTCGATTTCTTCCGATTCTTGTAATTTTTCAACCTAAATCTTGTACTTTTTTTATCTACACGCACTCCTACACCTTTCTATCTTTTGAATCTTAACTTTTAACCGTGAAATCACTAGATTTGAGGTGTTCTAGGATGATGTCATCATGGAGTTCTTATTAACTTCATGTTTTGGCTTCAATCCACCAAGAACAACTTAGATCTGAACGATTTCCACATGAATAAACAAAGATCTTTCATAGATCTGAACGTATTCATGGTGAAAAGGATTGAAAGATGGTTTTCTAACTTTCTTTCAACTCTTTTACACTCAATGCACCCAAAACCGATAGATTCGGACCTTGCTCTGACCTCCTACTCATTCTTAGTGGTGTGTTAGTTCCATATCTGAATTCTATCCAAGAGATTACTCATTTCGGGTTAAACATGAAACACCGTCTCGAACAGTTAACTGGTCGGACTAGGGTGGTTCCTATCCGATCGGGTCACTAAGTCTTGACGAGGTTTCTGTTGTTTGACACGTTATTATAAAATCTCGAGAAAACTCAAAACAACCAAGTGTAAAGACGACCAGGTCATCTGGGACGGATTGTCGTCCGATCGGATGGCCACCCGATCAGATTGCCACCCGACCGAATAGACCCGATCGGCTTGCACCTGGGTCCCACACTTAAACTATTTTCAAACTATTCAAGGATCTGAACGTTGAAACGGATTACCACCCGATCGGATTGCCATCCGACCGAGTGATCGTCCGATCGTGTAACATTGGGACTTGGATACTTAAATAATTTTCAACATGTTCAGTACGTACGGATTGCCACCCGATCGGATAGCCATCCGATCGAGTGACCCTCCTGCTGTGAACTTGTTCTCAAACTGAGAAGTCTCGCTAATCGGATTGCTGCCCGATCGAGCGACCGTTCGATCAACCGACCTGAAAGGTAGATATACTTCTCTATTTTTAAAATGCTACAACGAAAACTTCAAAAGGCAAACCATCATACACAAACACATCCTCACCAAACGAGGTGACAATCCAATCGAATGGCCATCCGATCGCATGACCATCCGAACGGATTACCACCCGATCGACTGGCTATCCGATCGGATTGCCATCCGATCGGAATACCATCTGATCCTTGGTACACTTGCATCGTTTTGCGCGCTGCTTATCGTTGTGCTATCGTTCTGATCAGGCTAATCCCGCTCTAGCGCTCCCTTCAATCCATCATTGCTGTGAGTATACTCGAACCCTTTTTGCTTTACGCACTTTTGGGTGTTACATACGTTACTTATTCTAAATCACATCGAACACACTACGCAATACTTTAAAGCTAACCGCTACTGCATGTTATACGTGACTTAATGAATGCTTGTTTGTTATGTTTACACATGGATTGCTGTCTACCTGCCTTAGCAATGATAGTACTATAGTTTGGACTCAGCACCTGTTCACTCAGGGGTTGTTAAGGACAATTAATTACATGGCTCACAGTGGTGAGTGTGTATTACGAACTGCCTTGCGCAGTCAACCCGCAGTCATTGGTATTGATAGGATCATGTCGATAACTTACGTGCTTCATTTCACACTGTGTACGTGCTGATTATGCGTAAACGAATTTCGAACTCTATTATATATATTAAACTTGTATGCTCACCTTTACACTATGTGTATTGACTTTTACTTTAACGTATGTGACAGGTGCTTAAGATGTTTAAATGCTTGGCTTGCTGTGAAATCGAGGCTAGGAAAGGTCTAGAAACCAATAAACGAATTTTCTGTACTTAAATTCTGAGTTGTCGAAACAGAACAATTTGTCTTGACTTTGCCTGTAATATTTATGTTACTTTTTATATCATGGTATAGGACGTGATGCTTTAAATAATTGGTAATCATAGTTGTTATGGAAACTTCTAGACAATCTGTTTCGCTCAGTGCCACGCCCCGATGTTTCCGCCATCGGTTGGGGTGTGACACTTGGTCCAGCCGAGATTCCAGGGGAATATGCTTGATACTTTTGCACGTACATGACCTCCATGACCGTTGTGATGATCGTGGGGAAGCTAGCACCATGTTCGCATAGTTTGTTATTCTAGATAGTTTCTAATTTTAAAGGGGATACAAGCTTGATTTATTATTATTAGCAACACACATACACTACTCTCGAGAACTCTCTGCAAGTTATTGGCGATTACACACTTTGTGCACACTAGTGATCCTTGTACCATGCTTGTTATCATCCCGATTTGTAAACTTTATTTGTTTAATATAGTTGGTGATCGGTAGTTTCCATCACCCGAGGTTTTTTATGCCGGAGATCATTCATTGATCAAGGGCTTTTTCCTCGTATAAATCCTTGTGTTCACCATTCATTTTATTCATTTGTTATTCATACATTTGTCCAATTAACCAAGCATCTAACCTCACAAAAATCAGATTTTGTTACATTATCCTTGTGTGATTTTTGACCAAAACAGCGCTATAGGAGTAACGCACCACCCGTGAACGAGAGGCCATGTTAAGTTTATTCATTCATACTTGCGTAAACAGAGGGTTGACTTGTAAATCGCATGCCAGTTTATACGTTAATCTTGATAACTAGGTTTGCCATGTGGATTGTTCCTTATCGTTTTTATACTCATATACTACGCACCAAACTTGTATACTCGCCAATACCTTTGCATTGAACTACACTTTAAAAACATGTTGCATGTTTAGTGATGATGTTGGTGATGCATGGAAACTAGTAGGATGCTTAGATACACACTTTAAATTTGTATTCTTTTTGTATTGTATTTCATTATTCATGTTGTTGTATTTGTTTCGACCATTGTAATTGACTTTTAGAAATGAAATGAAATCTATTATTTAAATTATTGTCACCAATAGTGTTATGAAGTCTCTTGCAATCTAGTTTTCGTCTCATCCCGATGTTTCCGCCATCGGTTGGAGTGTGACAGTGGGACCCACCCCCTTGGCCACTTGATAAAAGATCTTGGATATTTCACCCACGTGTGCAAGTGGTGAAAGTTGGAGGCTTTTAACAACTAGTAACTTGATTTACTACGCTCATTACCTCATATTTTCACCATAATTTACACACACTTAAGAACTCTCTCAACCTTCATCATTTTAGCCAAGAACACCCACCAAAAAATTTCGTTTTCTAGCCTTTCTTTGATGATCAAGATGGAGTTTGATGGAACTTAGGAAGATCTAAAGCAACCACAACTTGAAGAAGTGATTTCCTTCCATTCAAGAGCTTTCAAGCATCAAGATCAACATTTTTTCTTTGCTTTTATCACCATCTAGATCATCCCTAGCCACAAGAGCTAGAAGTGAGCCGTCTAAATCCCTTTTTCATACTGATTTATGTATTTATTGTTTAAAGAACAAGTTATAACTAAAACAATCATAGAAAATAAGATGAAAATACAAAGAAGCAAAATAAAAATCATGATATATAAGATTGTTTATGTTGTGATTTATTGCTTATTACTTGCATATTTGATCTAGTTATGATGAATATTACATGAATAACTTGTTAGATGATGTTTAAAAACATGATTTAACAAGTGTACATGAAAATGTTAAATGGGTTATGTTAAACATAATGTTTAAATTGATGATCATAATCTTTGATATTATTAAAGTGAATAAGGTTTTTTACTAAAAATAATGCTTTTACAATATTTATAAGAAGAAACATACAAGATGGGTTTTGTATAAAAGTTCAACAAACTAGAAGTAAAGTATGGTTTTTGAACTAGTAAACATATGTAAAGATCATACCAAAACCCTACATGATTATAAGTTCATCTTGTTAAGTTTATGTTATAAATCTCATGTGCTTTTTCTTAGAAATAAGATGAGTAAATTGTTGGTAATTTTGAAAAGAAAAAGATATGTTTTAGAGTATATTGCCAAAATCGTACCTGAGGTTTGGGCAAGTTTGTCATTTTCGTCCAAAATGACACTTTTGTACCAAATTGCCCCTAACGTTTGTAACTTTTTGCCATTTTCATCCAAACCAGTAACTTAGTTTATTTTTTTCTGTTAAGTTGAGGATATTTGGATGAAACTGTCAAAATATAAAACCACAGGGATGATTTTGGCAATTTACTTAAAATCTTTTAAATTTCTTTTATTTAATTAATTTTGTTACATATATAATAAAAAAGAACATACATGCAGTTTTTATATGAAAAAATAATAGCTTTGTCACATAATTTTTATAAATTTTCATCCAACCACTAACTAAGTTAATTTTTCTATTAAGGCGAATGATGTTTATAAACTAAGACATAAATTAATTTCTAATTTTTTATATAGATCAGTTTTATAAAAATAATATCTTCTTAAACCTCTAAATTTTATAAAACTAAAATGCTGGTGACCTTATTGAAAAAGGTCAAATAAAAAAAATCTTATCATATGTACCAAGTTTGTAATTCATCTTCTACTCTTTTAAATTCGCTCCTAAGGAAAAAGCAGAAGCCAGTGCCCCCCCCCCCCCCCTCTCTATCAAACAATGTATCGTTACCAAACCTTAAAATTACCCGCCAAATTGTAATTATAATGCTATGAACCAAAAGTTTCTTTACTCAAGCCACTCAGAATAAGTGTTGGTTAGTTACCCTCATAATCTTAATTAAAAATTTATTTTATTTCTACCAACATATTCCTAGGTGCTCAACACATTTAAAAAATATGTAACGTTTTACAATTTTTTTTCTATCTCTACAACTGATAAATACTAAAAGTTGTAAACGATTGTTATGTGTTGCACACCAATGACGTTTTCTCTTTATAAAACTGATTTATATAAAAAAAGCTGTAAATTAATTTCTGTCTTAATTTATAAAATTTAAAACATCCTTCACCTTAACAGAAAAAATAAACTAAGTTAGTGATTTGAATGAAAATTTATAAAAATTATGTGACAAAACTATTAATTTTTTTTCTCTAAAAACTCCATGTATATTCTTTTTATTATATATGTAACAAAAATAATTAAATAAAAGAAATTAAAAAGGGTTTGTGTAAATTGCCAAAATCGTCCCTATGGTTTTATATTTGCCAGTTTCAACTAAATATCCTCAACTTAACAGAAAAAATAAACTAAGTTAGTATTTTGGATGAAAATGGCAAAAAGTTACAAACGTTGGGGGTAATTTGGTACAAAAGTGTCATTTTGGACAAAAATGGCAAACGTGCTCAAACCTCAGGGACAATTTTGGCAATTAACTCTATGTTTTATTAAACATGGCAAAGCTTATATTTCAAAGGAAATATGGCCAATTTTTCTTAGAAAACATATGTTATAAAAACTATCATTTTTGACAAAGTCATTACTAGAATGAAAGATTTGAAAGAATATTTTTCATAAAAAAAACTAGATATAAATATATATTTTTAAGAAAATATATATTTAGAGATCCTAACAACTTATGTGCTATGTATTATTTGATTGTATTAGTTATATACATGAAAGTTAGGAACTTGAATACAATGATACAAATAAACACAAGACACATTACAACTAAAGTCTTACAAGACTACACATAAATACATCTTAAAAGCAAATTACGAACTATCTGAGTATTCGGACATAACTTATGGACAAATCGGACTTACGGACAAACAAACAGACTATATAAGTATTTCAGACTACAATTTATACTATATCAAAGACTTGGTAAACTACATTTTCTAAACCGAACAAGTAACCATATATTTTCTACAAGTATACAAAATATATTACTTATGGTCTAACTTAAAAATGTATTGTTTATATATATATATATATATATATATATATATATATATATATATATATTTCCTAACATTTAAAATATATTATTTTAGTGAAAGACTAAAATTATATTTTTAGAACAAATCTTAAAAATAGATTATTTTTAAGATGATTTTTTATACCTTTTTACCAAGTATAGATTATATATTCCTATGGAATATATCTTAGAATATATAAGTATATATATTCTAAGAATACAAGATCACGAATAATAAACACGAGAACATACGTATTCCTATACGTGCAACTATATATTCACTCACATCACCTAACACTTGGTGAAAATACAATTATACAAGTATGATACTTAATCAAAGATACATAATTATGTATACAAGTACTCATAATACAAGTATGCCCATACATGGGAATTATTCATACACATACAGTTTACTCATACGAGACACATTCACACATATACAATTTATTCATACAAAACACGAAGTCAAGAAGACTTGATCCGATAATACAACTCACAAGATACAAGAATATATATATTTGGCGAAATATATATTAAACAGTTATCAATTAATACATCTAAGACACAGTTCAACGAATAACAAATACATACAAGTCTTAACACATATTCAAGATAAAAGACTTGTACATGAGTCATTACAAAGACCGAAGTGTCTAACAAATCTAGGACCTTTGTAGGTCGTGATACAATTTAAGACAACTACAAGTGAGGTTACATTTATATACAGTTTACGGAACGCAATTCTGTGAGTTCATGTCCCCTCTTCATTTTAAATGCTTTACAACTTTACAACTATCGGGGAAAATACATGTCCATAGTATGATAAGTCAAGGAATGAAACACCATAGATCATGTGCGAATAGGGTTATACAACTAAGCACCATTAATCTAGTTTGGACCTAGGTACAAGGGGTTAGATCTAATGGGTTTTGGCGAGCCCCACTCTTGGTCGTGGACCCATACAGAAGAGTGCGTTTGTGTCCCAGTCGATAGTAGTCGACACAAAATCGTCTAGGTTTGGATTGCTTCCTATTTCGTCACACACATTAATGTCCCTGTGAAACATTAATGATCAACGATTTCATTGACGCTTTACATACTACATCTTTACATACTGGTTTTCATCTTATACAACTCACATTTTACAGATACATTTTATACAACTCACATTTTACAAGATACATCTTATACTACTAAACTGCATGAACTCGCCAACTTTTGTTGATATTTTCAACTTAACATGTATTTCAGGGAATTAGTGGACCATGCAGATATTTCAGACAAGAAAGCAATTATCAAGACTCCATGCCACCATTTGAAGGGTTTGCCCGTTATATACTGCGTCTTTGCGGTGATATAGTGGTCAAAGCCTTAACATTTTAGAACTTGCATTTTGATGTATGAAACTATGATATTTTATTTTCAGTTGATGGTTTGTAACCAATACACTTAACTTATGTTGCACATCTTTTGAAACGATTATGGCAATGGCATTGGAGCTTGTTTTATTCATTTAGTACGTTCACTTATATTGTTATGCAATGAGAACCAATCAGTTTACACCTCGCGCTTCCGCTACGAGCGGGTGTGACAGGGTCACTGACGTACATGTTTACATACATATTTATTTACAGTATCTTCACATGTAACGAAATGTGTTTTATATTTATAAAAATGGTTTATACCTTAACATTAAAACACACACAACAAAGGACAAGTGTATGCCGTCATATATGCAGTAAAGTATTGGTAAGAGCCAGATATCGATCCATGGAACACGGGCGTTATTAAGTACTAAATCTTTATCATTAGATTACCGGATATGAGGATAAGTGAATGGTTGTTTAACTAAATTAACTAAAACTATATTTAAAACATAATAGACTCCAAATATGAAAAATAAATATTATCTTGTTTCACAAACAACCTAAACATGTTATCTAGATATGTCACAAAAGCACTTAATCAATTTTCCAATTGCAAGACAGCTAGTTACCGGGTCTGGATTTCTAGCATTATGATTCTTCGGAAAGTTAACGCGATGGTCACACGTTAACCACCTAAAATCATTCATTAGCGAGCTATTGATATTTATTCATGCGAACCTTTAAAGATAGGTTATTTACCGGGTCTGGATTCCTAACCTCACTTATCAAAGAAAGCAATACCGATGGTCACAATACAGCCACGAGGATAAGCAATTATGTAGATCATATAACAAATAATTTCACCTTTACATGTCTTAAACACAAATCTACCATGTCAGCAATTTCAGACCAAAACTACTAAACAAGGATCATAAACCGCATTTAAGAACATGCAATCAACACCATGTAATTCATTAGAATCCTTACGTGCAAGAAAGTATTCCTAATCAAAATAAGATTTATCTTGTATAAAACCAATACCCTGGTCTGGTTTCATGGTGTAAACAAAGTCTACAAATAAGTGATTAATCAAGAAATAGTTACCATCCCACTAACCACAGATTCATTATCCAAGATAATCAAACATAATCAGGAACTCAACATCAATGAAACATTCGTTATAAGATCATGAAGATTCAAACATGAAAAAGTACTAAAGCTTCATACAAACAAGATTACAATGTAACGATTATTCAAGAAACAAGTTTATAACTACTATTACATAACACTACATTAAACATAAACTAACATCAGCTCATAACTTGCAAAATGATCAGAATACATGTTTAAGAACAAGGAATCGAACCATAAACAAGCAAGGAATTGATGGGTTGGATCGGTTATGCTTCCACTCGATCTTTAAGCTTCAAATGGGTTTGATCAGGACTGCTTCAGAACCCAGAAATCGCCCAGAAACATGGAGAAAAACCCAACACTTGAACCAGTAGCGAATGCTGCTATTTATAGAAGAAATTCAGATCAGCACGGTCGTACCGATCTGGCACGATCATGCGGCAGGTGCTTGTCGGGTGACGTCAGTTTCAGCGATCCCGAGTCAGCCAAGTGGACAAGTTACTTGGGTCAGCAGATCGGCACGGTAGTGCCGCTGGTGGCACGGTAGTGTCGTTCATCCGAAATGTTGGTTAGAAGGCTTGATTTGGCAATGGCACGTCATGCCTCGGGTGGCACGGTAGTGCGGCTCGAGAAACAGTTGGCACTTCTAGTCGCACTGGCAGTGCTTCCGAGATTGGAGCAATGACACGGTGGTGCCGCCGGTGGCACGGTCGTGCCACACTTGGCAGTTCATCGGATTTTTGCCATTTCCATCAGAAATGCATCAGATTTTGTCCGTTTTCATCAGAATTTTCCTTTATGCTATGTTTAAGACCTGAAAATATAAAAGTACCGAATTTGGCACCTAAACGTTGTGTTTTTTTGTCAAAAATGCTTAAAACGGAAGTGTTTTGGGGTATAAAAACATGTATAATTTAACGTATATCAAACATCCCCACACTTGAACTTTGCTTGTCCTCAAGCAAACTTAAGATAAAATACGGAATCAAATCTGAATATTTTACAAGGTTACTAATTTGTTTGCTGGTCATACTGGTTTTCAAAAAGTCATCCTCAAAGATTTAAAACAAACAAGCTTTGTTAGATGTTTGAAATGATAATTTATAAAGCAATAATTCAAATTTCGAATAACTTAGCATGCAAATCTTTTTATTTCTCACAATGTTCACACACACTCGGTTAAATTTCTGAATCATACATATAATGTGTATGCAAAACACTCGATGCCTAGTCAATTAATCATGTAATATCATAAGCTTGTCAAAAGATCTAATCTCCACCAATTAATATGTGAAAAGCATAAATCAAGAGGTCTTTGATGGGTTGTAATGATAGGCTAAGGTTTAGGGTATGGAATGGATATTTGAAACTAGCAAGAAAGGTTAAAACTTGGCCAAAAACTTGGTGCTTTATTTTCTACAATTCTGAACACGTTGCTAAACTATTGTGTAGGTCTTCAGTGTTTATTCTATTTGTATGTCAACTCTCTATTTTTCTTCCTTGATAGTCTTCCTTAATTCCTTTAGAGAGTTTTGACAAACGTTTTTTTTACAATGAAAAAGTGAAACTTATATCAACTAGAAAGCTTATGGCCAAGTTTTTAATGAAAATAAGGGTGAATGAGAAAAGGTTATATTTTTGGGTAAGTAGGCTTTAAATTTGGGTAAAGTTTAAGAAAAATACAGAAAATAGGCTCAACATGGCGAACTAATGGATGATGTTGGGTGCGGGATATAAACAAAAAAAAGGTTGACAAAGGGTTATCCTAAATGCCTCTATCATTTCTATGTAATTTCACACATTCATGGTTTCAAAAAGTATACAAATGATAAGTTATAAATTACATAAAAACATCTGGCCCACTTATTTTTCCGCAAAAGCAAAGAAGCATTTGACAAGAAAGTTGTAAAGGCTCAAAAATATGCTCACGTAAACGGAAGGAATGGGTATGAATATAAAGATAAACATGCAAGTCTTTCGTTTTGTTTTATCACGCTTTTAGCTATCTTTTTCAAAAATTAACTTGGCTTGTCGATTTTTATCAAATCTGATGCTTTCTAAAGAACACAAATTGACCATTTTTGTTTTATTTTATTTTCGAAAATATATACAAAAATTGAGAACAATTAAGGACAATCAAAGTTTAAAACGTTTTAAACAAAGTTTAAAACCTTTTAAACCCCTCCCCACACTTGAAGTTCACATTGTCCCTAATGTGAAATACATATTAGTTAAGCAATTATGAAGAGCTAAACTAATAATGTGAAAAGGGAAAGATGTACTCCCACAGAGTTTGAGTTGACTCGTTTGAGTAGACTTTGATTGAAGTCGTCTCAAATCTGTGTGCATTTCTTTGTGGATCTGCCAATTATGTCACTTGCTAAAATAGCCAACATTACCATTGATCAAAATGTTAGATGATTCAACCAAATTCGTTATTCAAACAAAGCAAACATACTACTTAAAACATTAAAAATGGACATAAAGTTTAAAAATCCCAAACGAAGTACTGAATAGAAATAACATAAACATAAGTTTCTGAACTGTTTCACCCTACCTCCTCCTACTCCTCATCATCATCACCATCATGGTGGCGTGTTCCAGATGAACCCGCCCCATAGGTACCTGTGTCTCCAAATGGAAACTGTGGAGGGTTGGTGAAATGGCCTGGATATACATCTTGTAGCTCTAAAAAAATGTAGGAAAATCCTGCATACATTTCCTCCCGCATGGTCTGTTGAGATGTCCGCATAGCTAACTGGTCGGCTCTTATATCGTCTTGAGTAACCTGCATATGTTGGAATTGCTGGTACAACTCAGGGTAGGAAGGTATACCTGGAGGCCAGTTTTGTTGGTGCTGATACTGATGTTGGTGCTCCTCATGTTGTGGTTGGTCATGTGGTGGTGGCTTGATCTCTTCCATGTTGACGTCTTCGTTCTGTGGTGGTAGTGGTAGGGGATCCCATATTTCCCCATTTAGACCTCTCAATCGCGGGCCATTATCTGTATCTAGTACAAGACACATCGCTCTCAAAGACCTCATATCCATATCTCCTCCTGCGTGAACCATTGTGAGGCCGTTGACTACCTCATCTATCATAATACCCAAATTATATGCTAACTGAGTCACATATTCCCCGCCATGGATTTCACTGCTTGTAGTTCTCCTCGCGCTGTTTACAAAGAATTCAGCCATTCTAGCTGTGAGGTTTACATGCACTCCAGTCACTAAGGAATATATGAAAAGAAGATCTGGAGTGGGACAGTTCCCTGCACTGTCCATGTGTCCACAGATGGTGTGACTCATGACCTGATGAATGACCCTCAGAAGTGGGTATCGTAGCCGTGAAGCTTTAGCTTTTCTAGCTTCATAAGGTGGTCCGATCGCCACTTGTTGTGACAACTCGAGTTTCATACTTTCACTTTCGTATTTATTGCGCGTTGACTTTGACTGTTAGTTGTTTGACTTGTTTGACTTGTAACTGTACATGTTATGATATGATAAAACGCATTGTGTTTGCATAATTTTGTGTTTGGTTGTATAACATGAAACACCTGTTGAAAACTTAAACTGTTTAACACATGAAAGGACCCGACGAAACAGACTATTTCAAAATATACATCCCGACGAAACAAGATGTGTTTCGCCATCAAGCAACTCGACGAAACAGTGTGTTTCGCCATAGAACTTCACGACGAAACTGATGTGTTTCGCCGGCCCACTGATTCGCAAAGCCCATTAAGGGCCCAGAACGGTAATTCGTGTATATTAACGTAAACCGACTTCCTGTTTCACACTTTTAACAAAAATCGAAACCCTAGAACTCTCCACTCTGTGAAGGCGATAACCATCTTCAACCATCATCTTTCTCTCTCGAATCCTCCCTTGTTCATCCCGGATATCTCGGTTAGTGCGTGCTCGTCTAATCGGTTTCTTTGTCCTTTGATTTCTTTATACATGTTGTGTATATGCTTGATTTCTGGATTATAGGAGTATATGTGTATGATGAATACTTAGGGTTTCATGAACCTCTCGATGATTATGCATGTTAGCGGGTATGCATAGAGTATGGATTTTATGAGTGTTGTTTTGTGATGGTTACATGATTTTATTGATGATGATGATGATGATATGATCCTTGTTTCATTGATGGTTCGGTTGTGATGCATAGATTAATGATTAGTAACATAAGACTCATTATATTGAGCGAGGATTGAATGATTTCTGTAAACTGTTGTATCGGCAATTAGGGTTCATGTACGTAACTGATTCTCGACGAAACTGAATTGGGTCACGAAATGGATTGTGCGGCGAAACAGAATTTGTGTTTCGCCAAAGGGTTAACGACGAAACAGGGGTGTTTCGCCAAGAATGTAGTCGACGAAACAGAAGTGTTTCGTCAAAGGGTTTCACGGCGAAACAGGGGTGTTTCGCCGACTGGGTAAACTATTTGGTAATTTGATTCTGTTAAGACTTAACTGAGTTAACTAACTGCTGTTAGATGCTATGCCTGGCTTGTATGATCTTAAATATGTGCAATGTGCTACTTGGTGATTTTTGATGCGTTGTCCACTATGGTTATACTTACGTGCCAACTCCGTAAATACAAACTGATTTAGTATACGTGCATACTTTAGGACGTGATTGACTTACTTTGAGCACATACTTAGCATACCGAGCAAAACAAGGTGAGTTCACACTCTTACCAAGGCATGGGATTTCCGGGGTTGGGAATGGGTTTGGATGATTACTTATGCTTGAGTTGTTATTGGGATTACATACCATAGGCCTCGGGAGAGGAAGGTTATTGGTATATACTGCTAGACTAGTGATACATATACTTCTCTTCGCACGCACGCCGGGATTGGCCGCGATAATAGAACAATCTTCGCATACATGCCTGGAATGGCCGCGAACTATACTTTAATCTTCGCACACATGCCGAGTGGGCCGCGATACAAATATACCTAGTCTAGAAAACATGGGAAACCCCCACTAAACTTCGCAAACATGCCTAGAGGGCCCCGATACCATTACATACGATACATGATTACTAAACGAACATACGATTTACGATACGAACATTATAACTAAATAACCAAATGTGAACTCGCTCAACTAGTTGTTGACTCTCTGTTACATGCCTTGCAGGACCTTAGGTACTTTTGGAGCTTGCACGGGAGGCACGGTCGTTGTGGACTTGGATTGTGAACGTGTTGTTAAACATTATGATATTTTGTACTTAATACTTATGTTGGGTTTTTACATTATTGCTTCCGCTACACACTTGTTTATGTTGGGTTTTGAAAACACCTATCGTATTGATGAATGACTTTTACTATTTACTTATATGTTCAATATGATTGGTGGCTTGATCCTGGTCAGTCACGCCTTCAAGCGGTGGTACTCCGCGAATGGATTTTGGGGGTGTGACAGATTGGTATCAGAGCCATTGGTTATAGAGAACTCGGTTTTAATAAGGGGAAAACGTTTTATTAAAACCAGACTATAACCTATACAGTGCTCAACGATCCACAACGACGCCTCGCTCCATGTGCAAGACTCGACATCCTAGGTAATATGGTACATGTCTTATTGCCTACTTGCTAAAATTGCATAGAACCTTGCTCAGGGTATGCTTAGATTAACGTAACACTATTGCATGAGAACACTTGTGTGCTTACTCTCTTCTGTCATCGCACTATTCGCGAACCTCTCTCACTTATGTTATCTTTGCTATGAAGATCATGTCTGGACGTATCAACATGACACAAGCCCAGTTGACGGCTCTCATTAACGAACAAGTAGCTGCGGCAGTTGCAGCCGCACAAGCAGGAGGTATATCCTGCAGTTGTAACTCACACTAGGATCTTTAGATCCTACACTCCTAAACCAACTCTTGTGTTTAACTTTGTCCTGATTCTTATACACACTAGGTCAACCACCTGTTTGCACCTTCAAAACTTTCATGGACTGTCGCCCTACTACTTTTAGTGGCTCGGAAGGAGCAGTTGGACTCCTCCATTGGTTTGAAAAGCTTGAGTTAGTATTTGAGATGTGTGAATGCCCTGAGGCTCGCAGGGTGAAGTACGCCATTGGTACTCTAGAAGGCATTGCGCTGACTTGGTGGAATGTGCAAGTTCAGATGTTAGGGTTGGTTGTTGCTAACGCCACACCCTGGAACGGTTTCAAGGAGTTGATCAAAGAGGAATACTGTAGCCGTGATGATATTCATAAGCTGGAGGTAGAGTTTTACCACTTGAAAATGACGGGGTCAGAAATTGAAGCGTACACCAGAAGAACGAATGAGTTGGCTATTCTGTGTCCTACTATGGTAGACCTCCCATTAAGCGTATCGAACTGTATCTCAATGGTCTGGTACCGGAAATTCAAAGTCACGTAACCTCAGCGAATCTTGGCACCATCCAACAGATCGTCAAGTTAGCTCATCGCCTCACCGATCAGGCAGTGGAACAAAACAGGCTGCCTAAACGTATCAGCGCAACCACTACCACTACCACTCCAGCTACTCCTGCTACTCCCAGTGACAACAAACGGAAATGGGAAGGGGATTCCAACAAGGGTTCAGCTACTGTACAGTCTCAAGCACAGCAGCAGCGCAAAACTAGTGATTACCAGAGTCCGAGTCAGCAATCGTCTGGTGGTCAGGGGCAGGGTGGATATCGGGGAATTCACCCACTGTGTAAACGGTGCAACAGACACCACAGTGGTCAGTGTCGTAAAGGCCGCTGTCAGAGATGTCTAAGGGTAGGTCATGAAGCTAAAGATTGCAGGAGCTCAAGGCCTGCGAATCAGAACCAGCAACAACAGCCACCGGCTCCACGAAACCAGCCACAGCAACAACAACAAGGAAATAGGGCATGCTTTCAGTGTGGGGCTGAAGGTCACTTCAAGCGGAACTGCCCCCAGTTAAACCAGAATCAGAATAACAACAATAATCAGGGCAATGGGAACAACAATGGGGGGAACAACAACAACAATGGTGCTAAGGGTCGTGCATTTGTGATTGGTCAGGGTGATGCAAGGAACGATCCTAATGTGGTTATGGGTAAGTTTCTTCTCGACGATTTTTATGTTACTGTATTATTTGATTCGGGTGCGGATACCAGTTATATGTCTCTGAAAGTTAGTCAAATGCTTAAACGCGCACCAACACTTTTGAACACCAAACATGTCGTAGAGTTAGCTAATGGTAAAAGTCTAGAAGCCACACACGTAGTTCAGGGTTGTAATCTTATCCTCGCTGGTCAGGCTTTCTCTATTGATCTCATTCCTATAACTCTGAGTAGTTTTGATATCGTCATTGGTATGGATTGGTTATCCCAACAACAAGCAGAGATACTATGCAAGGAGAAGATCATTCGCATTCCCCGTACTGGCAAAGAACCTCTCGAAGTTCAAGGCGACAAGAGTGGTGTCGTGAGTGGCATCATCTTCTTCTTGAAGGCACAGAAGTGTTTGCGAAAGGGCCACATAGCTATATTTGCACTCGTTACTGATACATCGAAGAAAGAGAAAAAGATTGAGGATATTTCTGTAGTACGCGATTTTCCTCAGGTGTTTCCTGAAGAGTTACCTGGGCTACCGCCTCATCGTCAGGTCGAATTTCAGATCGAGCTAGCTCCTGGAGCAGCACCTATAGCTCGAGCACCTTATCGCTTAGCTCCAACTGAACTGGAAGAACTGTCTAAGCAATTGCAAGAACTCTTGGAAAAGGGTTTCATACGTCCTAGCTCTTCGCCCTGGGGAGCTCCTGTATTATTTGTGAAGAAGAAAGACGGTACCTTTCGTATGTGCATAGATTACCGCGAACTGAACAAGGTGACGGTGAAAAATCGCTATCCACTTCCACGCATCGATGACTTATTCGACCAGTTGCAAGGGTCGAGCTATTACTCGAAGATTGACCTGAGGTCAGGCTATCATCAATTGAGAGTCCGGGATGAGGACGTCTCCAAAACAGCATTCAGAACTCGCTACGGCCATTACGAGTTTTTGGTCATGCCATTCGGGCTAACGAACGCGCCTGCGGTTTTCATGGATCTTATGAACAGGGTGTGCAAACCTTATCTTGACAAGTTTGTTATTGTTTTCATTGATGACATCCTGATCTACTCGAAGAGTCTGGAGGAACACGAGCAGCACTTACGACTTATTTTGGAACTCCTTCGAACGGAACAGCTGTACGCTAAGTTTTCAAAATGCGACTTCTGGCTTCGTGAAGTCCACTTCCTAGGCCACGTGGTAAACACGGATGGGATTCATGTCGATCCATCCAAGGTAGATTCGATCAAGAACTGGCCTGCACCTCGCACACCAACCGAAATACGCCAATTCTTGGGTTTGGCGGGTTATTACAGACGGTTCATCAAAGACTTCTCAAAGATTGCACAGCCGCTTACATTACTGACACAGAAAGGTGTTGCTTACCGTTGGGGTAATACACAGGAAACAGCGTTTCAGCACTTAAAGGATAGACTTTGTAGCGCACCTATCCTCTCATTACCTGAAGGCACGGACGATTTTATAGTCTACTGCGACGCATCTATCCAAGGTCTTGGATGTGTGTTGATGCAACGGGATAAAGTCATTGCTTATGCTTCACGCCAACTTAAGATTCACGAACGGAATTACACTACTCATGATTTAGAGCTGGGAGCCGTTGTTTTTGCGCTCAAGATATGGCGACATTACCTGTATGGCACTAAGTGCACCATCTACACTGATCACAGGAGTCTCGAACATATTTTCAAGCAGAAAGAATTGAACATGCGACAACGTAGATGGGTTGAACTACTGAACGATTACGAATGTGCTATAAAGTACCATCCGGGCAAAGCCAATGTGGTGGTCGACGCCCTCAGTCGAAAGGATACTAAACCTAGGCGTGTACGAGCATTGCAACTCACTATTCAGTCTAGCCTTCCTTCTCAGATACGAGATGCTCAGGTAGAAGCATTGAAACCAGAAAACGTCAGGGCTGAAGCTCTACGCGGCTCAAGGCAACGGTTAGAACAAAAGGCAGACGGAGCCTACTATGTAACAGGACGCATCTGGGTCCCACTCTATGGCAACTTACGCGAGCTTGTAATGGAAGAAGCTCATAAGTCTCGCTACTCAGTACATCCTGGTTCGGATAAGATGTACCACGACCTCAGAACTACATACTGGTGGCCTAGCATGAAAGCTCACATAGCAACTTACGTTAGCAAGTGTTTGACTTGTGCGAGATTCAAAGCGGAATATCAGAAACCATCAGGCCCACTCCAACAGCCTGAGATACCACAATGGAAATGGGAACAAATTTCCATGGATTTTGTTACTGGCCTACCTAGATCTCAGCGCGGGAATGATACTATTTGGGTGATCGTGGATCGACTCACAAAGTCTGCTCACTTCTTGGCTATCAAGGAAACGGATAAGTTCTCCACTTTAGCAGATGTATACCTTAAGGAAGTTGTCTCGAGGCACGGGGTGCCCACCTCTATTATCTCTGATCGTGATGCACGTTTTACTTCAGAACTGTGGCAAGCAATGCACAAATCTTTTGGCTCTCATTTAGACATGAGCACAGCTTATCATCCTCAGACAGATGGGCAGTCTGAGCGCACTATTCAAACTCTAGAAGACATGCTTCGGGCGTGCGTAATTGACTTTGGCAAGGGCTAGGAAAAGCATCTGCCACTTGTGGAATTTTCGTACAACAACAGCTACCACACCAGCATAAAGGCTGCTCCGTTTGAGGCGTAAATGCCGATCACCTCTTTGTTGGGCAGAGGTGGGTGACAGTCAGATCACAGGTCCAGAAATGGTAGTTGATACTACTGAGAAGATTGCTCAAATACGACAACGCATGGCGGCAGCTCGTGACCGTTAGAAAGCATACGCAGATAAAAACAGAAAACTACTCGAGTTCCAGGTTGGGGATCGAGCGCTACTCAAGGTATCACCCTGGAAGGGTGTTGTTCGTTTTGGCAAACGAGGCAAGCTCAATCCACGATACGTTGGACCATTCGAAGTCATAGAGAAAATAGGCAAAGTGGCCTACAGACTGAACTTACCAGCTGAACTCAGTGCAGTTCACAACGTCTTTCACGTGTCGAATCTGAAGAAGTGTCTGTCAGATGAGACCTTCATAGTTCCTTTGAAGGAGCTCACCATCGACGAACAGTTGCATTTCGTTGAGGAACCTGTTGAAATCACGGACCGGGATGTTAAGGTCCTCAAGAACACTAGAATACCTCTTGTTCGAGTTCGTTGGAACTCCCGTCGTGGCCCAAAGTATACCTGGGAATGAGAAGACCAAATGGAACTCAAATATCCCCAGTTGTTCGAAAACAATGCTACTACTACTGAGGCTGAAGCTACTACAGAATTTCGGGACGAAATTCCAACTCAACGGGGGGATAATGTGACACCCCAGGAAAACCAGTAACGACATAACTTACTTAGCTTCCTCAGTAACCGCACGCTAAATTTCGGGACGAAATTTCTTTCAAGTTGGGGATAATGTGACAACTCGAGTTTCATACTTTCACTTCCGTATTTATTGCGCGTTGACTTTGACTGTTAGTTGTTTGACTTGTTTGACTTGTAACTGTACATGTTATGATATGATAAAATGCATTGTGTTTGCATAATTTTGTGTTTGATTGTATAACATGAAACACCTGTTGAAAACTTAAACTGTTTAACACATGAAAGGACCCGACGAAACAGACTATTTCGCCATATACATCCCGACGAAACAAGATGTGTTTCGCCATCAAGCAACTCGACAAAACAGTGTGTTTCGCCATAGAACTTCACGACAAAACTGATGTGTTTCGTCGGCCCACTGATTCGCAAAGCCCATTAAGGGCCCAGAACGGTAATTCGTGTATATTAACGTAAACCGACTTCCTGTTTCACACTTTTAACAAAAATCGAAACCCTAGAACTCTCCACTCTGTGAAGGCGATAACCATCTTCAACCATCATCTTTCTCTCTCGAATCCTCCCTTTTTCATCCCGGATATCTCGGTTAGTGCGTGCTCGTCTAATCGGTTTCTTTGTCCTTTGATTTCTTTATACATGTTGTGTATATGCTTGATTTCTGGATTATAGGAGTATATGTGTATGATGAATACTTAGGGTTTCATGAACCTCTCGATGATTATGCATGTTAGCGGGTATGCATAGAGTATGGATTTTATGAGTGTTGTTTTGTGATGGTTACATGATTTTATTGATGATGATGATGATATGATCCTTGTTTCATTGATGGTTCGGTTGTGATGCATAGATTAATGATTAGTAACATAAGACTCATTATATTGAGCGAGGATTGAATGATTTCTGTAAACTGTTGTATCGGCAATTAGGGTTCATGTACGTAACTGATTCTCGACGAAACTGAATTGGGTCACGAAATGGATTGTGCGGCGAAACAGAATTTGTGTTTCGCCAAAGGGTTAACGACGAAACAGGGGTGTTTCGCCAAGAATGTAGTCGACGAAACAGAAGTGTTTCGTCAAAGGGTTTCACGGCGAAACAGGGGTGTTTCGCCGACTGGGTAAACTGTTTGGTAATTTGATTCTGTTAAGACTTAACTGAGTTAACTAACTGCTGTTAGATGCTATGCCTGGCTTGTATGATCTTAAATATGTGCAATGTGCTACTTGGTGATTTTTGATGCGTTGTCCACTATGGTTATACTTACGTGCCAACTCCGTAAATACAAACTGATTTAGTATACGTGCATACTTTAGGACGTGATTGACTTACTTTGAGCACATACTTAGCATACCGAGCAAAACAAGGTGAGTTCACACTCTTACCAAGGCATGGGATTTCCGGGGTTGGGAATGGGTTTGGATGATTACTTATGCTTGAGTTGTTATTGGGATTACATACCATAGGCCTCGGGAGAGGAAGGTTATTGGTATATACTGCTAGACTAGTGATACATATACTTCTCTTCGCACACACGTCGGGATTGGCCGCGATAATAGAACAATCTTCGCATACATGCCTGGAATGGCCGCGAACTATACTTTAATCTTCGCACACATGCCGGGTGGGCCGCGATACAAATATACCTAGTCTAGAAAACATGGGAAACCCCCACTAAACTTCGCAAACATGCCTAGAGGGCCGTGATACCATTACATACGATACATGATTACTAAACGAACATACGATTTACGATACGAACATTATAACTAAATAACCAAATGTGAACTCGCTCAACTAGTTGTTGACTCTCTGTTACATGCCTTGTAGGACCTTAGGTAGTTTTGGAGCTTGCACGGGAGGCACGGTCGTTGTGGACTTGGATTGTGAACGTGTTGTTAAACATTATGATATTTTGTACTTAATACTTATGTTGGGTTTTTACATTATTGCTTCCGCTACACACTTGTTTATGTTGGGTTTTGAAAACACCTATCGTATTGATGAATGACTTTTACTATTTACTTATATGTTCAATATGATTGGTGGCTTGATCCTGGTCAGTCACGCCTTCAAGCGGTGGTACTCCGCGAGTGGATTTTGGGGGTGTGACACTTGTGCCCAGAAGTTGGCTCATTGCTGATCACTATCAAACTTGTAGATATTGGTGAAAAGTTCTGAATTTATGTCTTCAGATGAGTATATGCCCAATCTTCTTCCAACTCTAGCAACTGTCCACTTATGCCACTTTTTTCCCAACCTGAACTGTATTGTTTCTCTGTTTTTAAAGTTTGGATTCTCGCTTCTTGGTTTTTCATAAGTGTATGAAGCAAAGAATTCCAATGTTAGTTCAAGATAAACGGGTCGTGCAATGTTGAACAACCTTGACATCGGATGCGACATCATCTTGGATAGCCTTTGTACTTGGTTCAGGGTTGTTAAAGTGTCCCAGTTGATCCTTCTCAGTTCTCCAATTTGTCCCCGTCTATTCCATAAAGCTTCTAATCTTGCAATACAGGGTTGTTCTTTCGGTTTGTTCTCGCTGAACTGGAGGAATCTGTGATTCATCTGCACACAGGAGTACAACAAAATAAGAGCAAAATATAAAAATTTCTTCGCCACCCCCAGAACAGGCTGTTTACGAGCTTCTGTTTTTGTTTCAACAGTCGCACGGTCGTGCCACTAGTGGCACTGCCGTGCCATTCTGTAATCGGTAAACAGGTTGTTTCCGGGTACTCGTGTCGCACCACCGTGCCAAATCGGAACTGTCGTGCGACTCGGCGTCGCAACTTTAAATCAGTGACCTGAACTTGATTTTTAACTGGCACTGTCATGCCGTTTAAGAGATGTGACCGTGCGACTTTATATCTCATCATAAAATGGGTTAATTCAAAGATTTTAACTTCTATCTTTCAAGATTTGACTAGTAATCAGTGAATAATCTATGAATCAAGTACCAGAACTACCGATTTAACACTAATCACCCAAGAACTGGGGTTTATTTGACATTTATGAAGAAAACCCCAAAATTTCTTGGTTCAAGCATCAGATCTATATCAGAAACTAAGTTTAATCTACAAAACAAGTAGGAAACATACCTTGGAAGATGATTGAAGCGAAATCTAGGCAAAAATTAGGTGATTTGTGGGTGTAGGCGACCTGGAACTCCCGTGCGGCTACTAGGTTTTCGTAAAAGTGTTATGTTTTTACTGCAGAATCGCTTAAATACCCTAGTTTTTACTGTTCGGTTTTCGAGCCGCACGGTCATGCGGATTTGGCACGGTCGTGCCAATCCGGATCGCTGTCCTGGTTTGGCCTGTGTTATCGAGAAGCATGGTAGTGCAGCGGTCGCACGGTAGTGCGATCCGATGACTGCCTTGTGTTCGACCTACTGATAAGTTTTGATCAAGGATGGCATGCCCGTGCCGATTTGGCACGACCGTGCGGTACCTAGGCCTTTTTGTGTAATTTTTCACAGTAAGCTTATAACTCCGAATTTTCACGAAACATTTCCATTTTTGCACTATTTCATATATTATAACGATTATTCAACTTCAAAAATCTAAAAATTACGGATCAAGGTCATATGTACCTACGTTTAAAACCGAAAAATGTATGAATTACGAACTAAAAATTAAAAACTAATATATACAGAATTGCCGTTAGCGTGTGAGAACACGCTCGCTAAATTTGTCAGTGAGTCGATAGCTAGACTCATTCTCCCCACACTTGTTTTAAGTGTGCGGGTCGCGGAGTTCGAGAATTTCCTCCACAGGGTCAACAGGTCCGTTGATGTAAAGTTTTAAACGATGACCGTTGACTTTGAAACTTCCCCCGATTGGATCCTCAATAGTCACGGCCACGTATGGAAATATTTCTTTAACTTTGTATGGACCCATCCATCGGGATGTTAGCTTCCCGGGGAATAAACGTCGTCTTGAGTTATATAACAAGACAAGATCCCCTATATGGTGATCATTATGGTCTCTCAACCTCTTGTCATGAAATCTCTTGACTCGTTCCTTGTATCTGCTAGAAATTTCGTAGGCATGGTTTCTTAGCTCCTCGAGCTCGTGAATTTGCAGAAAACGGGCTTCACCTCCGCTTTTTAAATCCATATTCACCGTCTTCAAGGCCCAGAATGCCCTATGTTCTAGCTCGACAGGTAGATGACAAGCTTTTCCATAAAGCAACCTGAAGGGTGTGGTCCCAATAGGTGTCTTAAATGATGTTCTAAAAGCCCACAAAGCGTCATCTAACTTGTCTGACCAATCCTTGCGGTTGTTATTAATGGACCGCTTAAGGATTCTTTTTAAACCCCGATTCATGACCTCAACTTGCCCACTCGTTTGAGGATGATATGGCGTAGCCAGTCTGTGATGAACACCAAAACGGGACAAGGCTCGTTCTAGCTGCGCATTACAAAAATGCGTTCCTCGGTCACTGATTAGTGCTTTTGGAGCACCAAATCGGGCAAATAAACTTTTTAAGAACCTCACGACCACCCTAGCATCATTTGTAGGCAAAGCTTGTGCTTCGGCCCACTTTGAGACGTAGTCTACAGCAACTAGGATGTATTTGTTACCTCGTGAGGCCGGAAATGGTCCCATGAAGTCGATACCCCATATATCAAAGACTTCACAGACTTGCATTGGATGTTGAGGCATTTCATTACGTGCGGAGATATTTGTTGCCCTCTGGCAAGCATCACACGCTCTAATCCATTCATGCGCATTACGAAAGATTGTGGGCCAGTAAAACCCAGCGTCTAACACTTTCTTTGCAGTGTAGTTTGCTCCATGATGACCTCCGGTCGGCCTTTCGTGACAGTGACGCAGAATGCTGGCTGCCTCTTCTCCAAATACACATCTTCGGATCACCTGGTCGGCTCCGATTCTAAACAAGTATGGTTCGTCCCAAATGTAATACTTCAAATCTGCAAAGAACTTCCTCTTTTGCTGATATGACAATCCTTTGATAAGGATTCCACATGCGAGGTAGTTTGCAAAGTCGGCGAACCAAGGTGACTCGTCATTCATCTCGATACTTAGAAGAAATTTGTGGGGGAAATTGTCATTTATTGGTTCCTCCAGCGAATTATCAGAACTTCCATGATCAAGTCTCAAGAGATGGTCGGCTGCAACATTTAGATCTCCCTTTTTATCTTGTATCTCTATGTCAAATTCTTGTAATAGCAAGATCCATCTGATAAGACGCGGTTTTGCGTCCTGTTTACTAAAAAGGTATTTGATTGCTGCATGATCCGTATACACAATTGTTTTGGACAACACAAGGTACGATCTGAATTTGTCGAAAGCATATACTACTGCCAAAAGCTCTTTCTCTGTAGTCGTATAATTTTCTTGAGCATCATGTAGAGTTTTGCTGGCATAGTAAATAGGATGAAAATGCTTCTCCCTTCGCTGTCCTAAGACTGCTCCTATTGCGTAATCACTAACTTCGCATATTATCTCAAATGGCAATGCCCAATCTGGTGCAACTAGAATAGGGGCTTCGATAAGCCTTTGTTTCAGTTGCTTGAAAACTTTCATGCATTCGTCTGAAAACACAAATGGAGCATCTTTTTCTAACAAACGGGGCATAGGTCTTGCGAGGTAGGGGAGGAAGTTTAGAAATGATATCCACTTTCGCTGGATCGACTTCCAACCCGGCTTCAGAGATTTTGTGTCCAAGAACTACCCCTTCTTTCACCATGAAGTGGCATTTCTCCCAGTTAAGCACAAGATTAGTTTCCTCACATCTCATTAACATTCTTTTCAGGTTCCCAAGACATTAATCGAAAGAACTCCCAAAAACAGAAAAAGCATCCATGAATACTTCCATGGAGTCTTCAATCATGTCATGAAAAATAGCTACCATGCAACACTGAAATGTGGCTGGTGCATTACACAGTCCAAAAGGCATACGCCTGTAGGCGAATGTGCCGAAAGGACATGTGAAAGTAGTCTTTTCCTGGTCCTCAGGAGCGATAGGAATTTGAAAATATCCAGAGAATCCATCCAGAAAACAGAAAAATGACTTCCCCGACAGACGTTCCAACATCTGGTCGATGAATGGAAGCGGGAAGTGGTCCTTACGGGTGGCATCATTGAGTTTGCGATAATCGATGCAAACTCGCCATCCAGTGACGGTACGGGTAGGAATAAGTTCATTCCTATCGTTTGGAACTACAGTAATACCACCTTTTTTTGGTACTACTTGCACTGGACTTACCCAAACACAATCAGATATAGGATAAATCAGCCCTGCATCTAACAATTTAATAACTTCTTTCTTCACCACGTCCTGCATATTTGGATTCAGACGCCTTTGATGTTGTGCACTAGGCTTATAATCGTCTTCCATGAGAATTTTATGAGTACAAAAAGAAGGATTAATGCCTTTGATATCCATGATCTTCCATGCCACAGCTTTCTTGTTCAGCGTTAGAACTTCGAGAAGCTGCCTCTTTTCTTCTTTTGCTAGAGATGCTGAAATAATAACTGGCAAGCGACACTCCTCGTCTAGAAATGCATACTCGAGATGCGGTGGGAGTTCTTTTAACTCCAAGGACGGTGGGTCTTCAACCGAAGGTTTGGACTTTTCTTCAATTTCACAGTCGATCTCCACGAATTGATCTGGACTTTGAGAACCATCATCATCGATTTGGCAGACTGGCTGCTCCTGTGAAATGTCGTCTTGGTTCTCACACAAAAGAGGCGTGTCCATATCAATTTCGTCTATCGTGCCTTTAAAATGAGAGCTTACACAAGTATCGATAATGTCGACATAGTAAAGCATGTCATCGTGACTTTGCGGATGCTGCATTGATCTTTTAATATCAAAAGTCACGTGCTCATCATTTACTTGAAGTGTGATTTGGCCAGCTGCCACATCAACGATCGTTCTCGCGGTATTGAGGAACGGGCGTCCAAGTATTAATGGCACTTTTGAATCTTCGTCCATGTCTAAAATAACAAAATCCATGGGAACAACAAATTTATCGATTTTAACAAGCATGTTTTCAACAAATCCACGAGGATACTTGATTGAACGATCTGCAAGTCGAATACTCATTCTAGTGGGTGAAGGTTCACCCAGATCTAATTTAGCAAAGACCTTATATGGCATAAGGTTTATGCTATCTCCTAAATCGGCTAATGCGTGACTGACAGACATGCTGCCAATGAGACAGGGAAGAGTAAAACTGCTCGGATCTCCCATCTTTTCAGGTAGGCGGTTTTGGAGAAGGGCTAAACAGTTTTCATTCATCAACACACAAGACAAGCTTTCGAGCTTCTGCTTGTTTGTGAGAATGTCTTTTAAGAACCTTGCATATTTAGGCATTTGAGCCAACGCCTCAACAAATGGTATGTTTATGTGTAATTATTTAAACATTTCTAAAAACTTACCATGCTGTTCATCGTTCTTTTGTCTCTTCAGTCTGCTCGGATATGGAACTGGAGGAATGAAATCTTTAACTGGCTCCTGAAACTGTGATGTACTTGATGGGACTCGCCTAGCGTGCACCTCGTCTGAAGCGTCAGTTTGGCCTGTCTCAGTGATCGGTGGTGAGTCCGATTTGTCAGGTCCCGTGGTTTTACCACTCCTCGTAATTACTGCATTAACGTGCCCTCTCGGGTTTGGTTCTGTGTTACTTGGAAGACTACCTTGTTGTCTTTCGGACAACATCTTGGCCAACTGGCCGACTTGATTCTCTATGGTTCGTATTGAAGCCTCCTGGCTTCGCATTTCCCCTTCTTGTGCCATGAAACGCTCCTCATGCTGCTGATATCGCTTTTCATGTATTTGGTTGGCATTATTAGAGTTGTTTAATAGCTGCGCCATCATCTCCCCTAGTTTTGAATTGGTTTGAGAGGTTTGTGGCTGGGAAGTGCTTCCTGAACCTAAATTATTATAACGCGGTTGAAAGGTTTGCCCTGATGGCTGAAAAGATTGTCCCTGGGGCTGTTATGGTGCGGGAGCGCGTTGAGCATATCCGAGTGGGTTTTGATTATTGGAATTAGATTTCCACCCAAAGTTTGGGTGATTTCTCCAACCCGGATTGTACGTGTTGCTATAGGGGTTATTCTGGGGCCTAATTTGATTGCCCAAATAGTCCACCTCTTCATGGCCTGTGAACATAACACCCTGCTCACATGTACCTGGCTCGTGTGACACTCCACACAGTTCACATGATGATTGTACTTTTGAAACGTTCTGAGCTTGATCAAACCTTGCTGCCAAAACTCCAATCTGTGCTGCAAGAGCCGTATATGTATCCACTTGATGAACTCCAGGGATAGATAAAGCTTTACTTCGTACTCCACCATGACGTGAACTTAACTTCAAGGTAGCTTTCTCTATGATTGCATAGGATTCATTGGGGGGGTTTTGTTCCAAGATCGCCTACTGCATAAACATCTAAACGTTCTTGTGAGTCGTAGTTGAGTCCTTGGTAGAAGTTCAACACAAGTTGCCTTTTGGAAAACCCGTGATGTGGAACATCGATCAGAAGATCTTTGAATCTCTCCCAAGCTGCGTGTAGAGATTCTCCTTCATCCTGTTTGAATGTCATGATACGATTCTTAAGATTAGCTGTCTTTTCCGGTGAAAAATATTTTTGCATAAAAAGATCAGCCATCTCGTTCCAAGTCGTGATGGACCCTGCTGGAAGTGACAAAAGCCAAGATCGTGCTTTGTCTCGCAAAGAAAATGGAAAGAGTCGCAAACGAATTGCGTCTTCAGAAACATCTCAAATTTTGAAAGTCGAGCACACCTCGAGAAATGAAGCGATGTGCCGACCCGGATCTTCATGATCCTTCCCATCAAACTGCATAGAATTTTGCAACATGTTAATTATACTAGATTTAATTTCAAAACTCGGTGCTGCTATCATAGTTCGAGCAATGCTCGGTAGCAAGCCCTCTCCTCCTGGACGGCCGGTCTCATTCAGAGGTTGGTCGTCTTCTGCCATAATGCTTCCTGTGTCGTCCTCTGAACTCTCGCTATCAGAAAGAATCACTGGTTCGTCGATTGCGGCCGTAATCCTTTGTGCAACAACAAGTGATCTTTCGCGAAGCCGCCTACTTCTTCTCAAGTTATTTTCTGGTTCGTTGGCTAGTTCGGCGTTAGCGGGTGCAGGGGGCGTGGACATTAGCCTGCACATGAAAAGGAAGGCATTATACAAAAAAAAAGAACATAATAATAATAATATAAGAAATAAGTAATAATAATGATAATACATAATATACAAACATATGAGTAACGAAACAAATCTAATTAAATATTTACCGGACTATTTACTTATTTACATCCGAAAGCTGTTTTTTTATATATATATCAGAAAATCTGATATATCTGATAAAATTCTGATAAAAATCTGTTGGAATTTTTCTTTCCATCAGAATTTCTGATAAATCCATTAGAATTACCAGAAAATCTGGTAAATTCATCAGAATTGTAAACTGTTGTTTTTAGAACATCTAATGGGTTTATCAGAATCCATCAGAAACTGCTGAATTCATTGGAATTCATCAGAAAATATGATGATTTTATCAGAAAGGTATATTTTATATTTATGGAGTAATTAAATAAACAAATGAGTACAATAATTAAAAGAATAAACAGTTAAATAACCGAACAGAAATAAATAAATAAATAAAAGAATAACTGAATGTAAATAAATAATATACTGAATTAGAAATACTGAACTGAAATAAATAAATAAACGAAGTACATAAATGAAATTACTGAATTGAAATAATAAAAGAAAAATGGTTCGATCCCGAACACATTAACTGAATTAAATAAATAGACGGAAATAAATGTTAGTAAAAAGTTAGTAAATAAGTTAGTGATGTTAGTTGGTTAGTAAAATAGAAAAGAAAGGTCAGTCAAAAGGTTAAATATTAACAAGTTAGTAGTGAGTCCTAGTGGGCGTACCAGGATAGGTATTCACTAGTTAGTAACAGAAAAAGAAAAGTTAGCAAATAAGAAAATAAATAAATACATAAATTTACAAGTATTAACAGTTATTGACAGTTTATACATTGATAAAATAATGACTCGGATTGTTCCATTAATTTCGCCGTGAAGTCCCCGGCAACGACGCCAAAAACTTGACGTACATGTTTACATGCATATTTATTTACAATATCTTCACATGTAACGAAATGTGTTTTATATTTATAAAAATGGTTTATACCTTAACATTAAAACACACACAACAAAGGACAAGTGTATCCCGTCATATAAGCAGTAAAGTATTGGTAAGAGCCAGATATCGATCCATGAAACACGGGCGTTATTAAGTACTAAATCTTTATCATTAGATTACCGGATATGAGGATAAGTGAATGGTTGTTTAACTAAATTAACTAAAACTATATTTAAAACATAATAGACTCCAAATATGAAAATTAAATATTATCTTGTTTCACAAACAACCTAAACATGTTATCTATATATGTCACAAAAGCACTTAATCAATTTTCCAATTGCAAGACAGCTAGTTACCGGGTCTGGATTTCTAGCATTATGATTCTTCGGAAAGTTAACGCGATGGTCACACGTTAACCACCTAAAATCATGCATTAGCGAGGTATTGATATTTATTCATGCGAACCTTTAAAGATAGGTTATTTACCGACTCTGGATTCCTAACCTCACTTATCAAAGAAAGCAATACCGATGGTCACAATACAGCCACGAGGATAAGAAATTATGTAGATCATATAACAAATAATTTCACCTTTACATGTCTTAAACACAAATCTACCGTGTCAGCAATTTCAGACCAAAACTACTAAACAAGGATCATAAACCGCATTCAAGAACATGCAATCAACACCATGTAATTCATTAGAACCCTTACGTGCAAGAAAGTATTCCTAATCAAAATAAGATTTATCTTGTATAAAACCAATACCCTGGTCTGGTTTCATGGTGTAAACATAGTCTACAAATAAGTGATTAATCAAGAAATAGTTACCATCCCACTAACCACAGATTCATTATCCAAGATAATCAAACATAATCAGGAACTCAACATCAATGAAACATTCGTTATAAGATCATGAAGATTCAAACATGAAAAAGTACTAAAGCTTCATACAAACAAGATTACAATGTAATGATTATTCAAGAAACAAGTTTATAACTACTATTACATAACACTACATTAAACATAAACTAACATCAGCTCATAACTTGCAAAATGATCAGAATACATGTTCAAGAACAAGGAATCGAACCATAAACAAGCAAGGAATTGATGGGTTGGATTGGTTATGCTTCCACTCGATCTTTAAGCTTCAAATGGGTCTGATCAGGACTGCTTCGGAACCCAGAAATCGCCCAGAAACATGGAGAAAAACCCAACATTTGAACTAGTAGCGAATGCTGCTATTTATAGAAGAAATTCTGATCGGCACGGTCGTGTGGCAGGTGCTTGTCGGGTGACGTCAGTTTCAGCGATCCCGAGTCAGCCAAGTGGACAAGTTGCTTGGGTCAGCAGATCGGCACGGTAGTGCCGCTGGTGGCACGGTAGTGCCGTTCATCAGAAATGTTGGTCAGAAGGCTTGATTTGGCAATGGCAGGGTCATGCCTCGGGTGGCACGGTAGTGCGGCTTGAGAAACAGTTGGCACTTCTAGTCGCACTGGCAGTGCTTCCGAGATTGGAGCAACGGCACGGTAGTGCCGCCGGTGGCACGATCGTGCCACACCTGGCAGTTCATCAGATTTTTGCCATTTCCATCAGAAATGCATCAGATTTTGTCCGTTTTCATCAGAATTTTCCTTTATGCTATGTTTAAGACCTGAAAATATAAAACTACCGAATTTGGCACCTAAACGTTGTGTTTTCGGTCAAAAATGCTTAAAACGGAAGTGTTTTGGGGTATAAAAACATGTATAATTTAACTTATATCATTCACTCTATAAAGATCACTTGTTAATCTTTCAAAGGTCATGATGCATGAAAACCGGTTGTTAAATAAGTTAACTAAGTGAGCAAACGATGTAATAGAGAAGGAGGAACGTTGAGCAACCATTTCAAGGTTGATCCTGTTAAAGTTGAACCAAATCCTTTGCATAGAAATGCTTCATTTAGATCTACTGGAATGGCGTTGATCTCCATCCCTTCTCTGTATCGGGCTACGTGTTCTTTAGGATCAGTGGTTCCATCGTAGAACTTCATGTTGGGTGTTTGGAACCGTTTAGGGATCTCCGCATCACAAATAGGATGTGCAAATCTGGAGATCCTATGGCTACTTGGAGATACCTCCTATATGGGTTGTACCACATTTGGTACACTGGAGATCATCTCTCTCAGCTTCTTTATTTCCCTAGCTATTTTGCTTTAACATTTGAATCTTGTATAAAATCACAAGTATTCACAGAATAATTATTATTAATGTTACCGATGTTGGGATTCTGAGAGAATGATCCTGGAGTGACTCCAAGATCCCTGCTTGTTGCGATCCTGATAGATGGGGTTGGACCAACTGTTGTTGTGTTCCTAATCACATGGATAGGAAGTCTCCCTGGTGGACTCTTGAGGATCCTACATCATCAAAATTCAGGATCTTGCAGAGTCAAGATTCATTCTTAGCTGCAATGGTGTTGTTGCCTCCACCATCCTTCTTGACTCCTTTAGCTTTTCGAGTTCTCTAAACAACAATTGATTAGTCTCCTGGAGGTATTTCATTTGTTGATTCACCTGAGAAAACATTGACAGGATATCATCATTAGAAGCAAGGACTGATCCCCAACAGATATTCCGGATCCAGAAGTAGTGATCCCAACAGAAGTAGTGTTCCTCTTATTCGTCTGATAAGGAAGAAAAGGGTTAGTTACCCCAGAGGTTGCAGAAGTAACAGAGGATGATGCTGAGGTTGATTTGGATTGACAAGCCATTTTTGAGAATAACTTCGCAAGAAATTGGTTTAACAGAAATTTTAAGAAAGATTTAGTGATGAAAAACACCACTTGCCCCACGGTGGGCGCCAAATTATTTTGGTCAAAAACTGTAGAGATCAATTAAATAACCAAATTTAGAAAGTGAGGTAGTGTGCTCTTCGAAATAGTAAGTTTTAGATTGAGGATTCTGGAACAACTATTAGGATCCCTTGTTTAGAAAACAGGTTTCTCGATTATAAAGTCAAATGAACAACTGGATATGCAACGAATATGCGATGAAAAAAGTAAGTAAAGATGAACACAAATGATTTGTTACAGGAAAAAACCCTTGATATCTACAAGAGATCATCGCCAACACAAAAACCCCAGGAGCTCGAAACTACCTAGCTCCACTGTATTAATAATTCGAAAGAAAATACAAGCAGTGGTGGACCCATAATTTTTTCCAATGGGGTCCATTTTTTTCGAGGTTCAAAATTTTCATAACAGAACGTTAAAATTCTTGGGTCAGTCCTCGTTGGGATCAGGTCAAAGCAAGGTTTGAATTAGACTTAAAAAACAGAAAAAAGGGGGTATACAAGGATTGAACCCATGACCTTTTGTTGGTAAAGAGGGTGGTTTACCACCACACCAGCTTTCTTTTTCTTTTTATGGTGTCCACCACATTGTATTTATGGGGTCCTTATAAAATTTTATATACCAGATCTACTAATTTTTTTAAAAACATTGGGGTCCGGGGACCCCGACCTGCTCTATGTGGGTCCGCCCCTGATTACAGTTAGGGAGCTTGATCGATTGATTGCTAAGTGATTACAGACTCCTTTATCGATCAGATCACTCTATTTATGTACAAAATATAAAAAATATCTTAACTAAGTCGTTGATTATTTCCGGGATCTTCAGTAGATTGGGCAAGTGACCATTGCAAGACTTCATACGTCTTTTAACATGTTTTCTTCAACGTCTTTAACGATATTTAAGGGACTCCTCATCCTATAGTCGTTGCCTTGGAATATTCCTGCGAATAATACCTAGAAAGGATAAGGTAAAGGTTAGTAATACTAGGACTCAGGATCCTTAGCTATGTTAGGATATCAGAGCATATTAAGACATCAGGATCCCAAGTTATAAAATGACCCCTAACGGGATTCGCGAGGGTAACGTGGTTTAGAGGAGAATCGGAGATCCAAGAGAGGATAGATAAATTGGGAGGAGTAGGGTTTGAATTTTGAAATCGAATCTCGAGATTTGAGGGGGAAAAAGACGTGAATTTAGCTGGTTCATGGGTTTAAGATTGCTTTCAACATTTTGTGCTTTAAATGTTTGTATTACGTGCTTGAAATACTTGTAAATGTTGAAAATTGGGTGAAATGATCATTTTGCCCTTCTAATATGCATTATAATAGTGTGTATATATATATATATATATATATATATATATTGTTACACAACTCCTTAGTTAAAAAAATGAAGTGCATTGAGGTGCTAAGGTTCTTCGATTCAAGACGAGAGGTGAAGGCCCACGTATCACCTATGCAATGCGCATTAGTTTTGTAAAAGAGAAGTGTCTTTTAAGCAACATTTCATACACAAAGCACATTCATACACACACAAAATAACTAAAACACTAATGTGTGATAGGGTTGATTTTGATAAAAGCTATAACTTTAGGACTGAAAATAGTAATTTTCGTTAAAAGAAACAAAAGAGAAAGTAAATATAAACGAGTAAATATGTCGTTTAACATAAATATATGTCGTTTCATTCGTATCTAATTCTTGATATTTCATTGTATCTCATATCCATTAGCACCTAACCTACTGTTCCTCAATCTCTCTATATAACTAACAATTAGCCGTCAACCTAATTTCACCCTAAAAACCAGCCGTCAATTTCATCTCTGCAATCAATCAATAACCTTCAATTTCTTCTCTGATTCTATCGTTTCGGCGTTTGAAGTTCCGATTTCTTCTGCAAGCTCCTATTTTTCTCTTTCTTTTTTTTCCTTATGTTATTTGCATCCCCGATTCTCATTAAAAATCCCTGAAACAAAGTCGCTCAAGTCACATCATGTATGAGTCGCTATTTCACTTGAGAACATCTCGAATCTATACGCGTCTTACACGCACTTATTTAAACCAACCTAACATCTCTAATTTTAACTAGGGGTGTCCAAACTGCTCGGCGCTCGAAAATCGTTCGACGTTCGAAAAAGCTCGTAAATTTGCTCGTTCGATTCCTTGCTCGGTTAAAACCGAGCCGAGCAGCTCGATTCGGTTTAAATTGATGTTACTGTATCAAATTTTATGTTTTGAATTCAATTTTTGATTGAAGATGTCTAGAATGACTTCAACGCGTGTTTTTGAAGTTATTTTACATTTTAGATGTTCATAAACATTAAACATTTGGATGACATTTTGTGTTTATTTTTGTGGGACTTTTTATGTTTGTATTTTGTTAAATTGTTAAAGTGCGTGTGAGACATATAAGTTGGTGAATTTTGGTGAATGAATTACTGTGTAGGAATGCTAAATAAAACTGAGCAAAAGTGAACCGATCGAGCGGCTCGGTTCTAAACCGAACCGAGCACGAGCATAAGATTTCCGCACGATTTCCTAAATCCGAACCGAACCGAGCACGAGCAGACCTCCGTTCGGTTTGGCTCATAAACACCCCTAATTTTAACTAAACAAATAATGTATAACAAGGATTTCTGTCTAATTTTTTTTTTCTGACTAACTTTTTTTAATTAAAGGAATAATAAAGAGTTGACTGAGCTGACTCGGAAGGACAGAACTCGACGTAATCGTCAGACTTTTTGTCATTTTCTTTAGGCTAGTTTCAACAGCTTTACATTTATATATACACACATATATATATATGTGAGAGAGATTTTGGGAACTCATGTAAACAAACCAAACCAAACCAAACCAAGCCAACTGCCTCTTTCTTTTCAGTTTCCTTTCAATTCTAGGGTTTTAACTCTCTTTTTGCTCTGATCATTTACTTGTTGGTTCAGTTCTGTTTAAATATAATGGAAAACATGAAAACATACCTTTGGTTGCATCAGCACAGGTTAGCAGAGAATCCATTGAGGGTTGACATGATTGTCATCTTGGTCTGGTTCCTCCTTAGGGTGCTGACTGATGATGGTGGCTTAGAAAAACCGATAAGGGAATCGGTATGGAGATGGAGGTCGAAATAATGATGTTATGTGTTATTAGGGTTGTGTCTAATGTGTAACTGTCTAACCCCTTAACCTCCACATAATTCTCCTTATATAAGCACCCAGGAGGAAACCCTAATTAGTTAATAAGGGTAATATGGTCCATCAACAATTACCAACTAATTATTTAATAGGATTGTTATATATTTTGATCTATATAATGTAAATGATTATAATGGCTACAGATTAAATATTAATACGTAATATATTTAATCTTACATTCTCCCACTTAGCCGAGTAATCATTTACTATGAGTATTAGATAAGCCTGATCAGGAGTTAACACTCATTTTAGCCTTAAACAAGTACTATAGCAGAGAAATACAGCCGTTGAATCATTATGCGACTCAGGACCCCCATTAATCATACTATAGCCTTAATTTAAAACCTAATCGTTATGATCAAAATACGCATAAGCCCTTTGTTTGATTTGTAACTTTATTTGTCTTATATGCCATTATGTCGACTTGACATATTCTTAGAGACGTACAAAATCAAACTGATGAGGAAAAATTAACTAATACTTAGTCATTCATAGTACGATATGCAGTTGCGCATGGCCATAAACTAATACCCGTCTATGAGCTCTCTTAATAAGACTTATGGGTAATAGCCATTCAGTTATAGGATCCTTAAGCATATCATGAATGTATTCGATACAAAACTTAGTTTCCTCAATTCATTCATAAACGAATAATTAATTGCGTATCGAAATTTAATGCAGCACCTCTTGAACTGTTACTGTTCAAGGAGTCATGGTAGCTGACTTTATCACACTAAGTCTTCAAAACATCAATTATATGGAGTTAATAAACTTATGAGTCTACTGATATATTTCCAACAACATTTAGTGACTATATTATGTCGTTATAACTTAGGTTGTTAATATCAGTGCATTATTACTCCTCCATGAGATATGTTTTGTCTGCTGACATAAATATATACCCGAAATTACATTTTGTCATCTTTGAATATCTCAAAGTTAGAGTAATAAACCGGTTTTAATTCTCACTTCTTCTTCAAATTATAGCCTCTCATTTCTTTAAAGATATTATAATACTCCATTAGATGCTACACATTAATCTAGACATATCTAGTGTGTTGCAATGTGAGTAATATCTAAACGAGTATAGACTTAAACTTACATAAGGCTTCTAATTAATGAAGCATAAAGAAATAATCTCATTTATCCTATTATCCTCTAAAGGAGAGCAGTATTGTTTGTTACATATGTAAGGACCCATTTAATGTTAATCTTATGGAACGATACTATTGTCCCATTGAGTCTATCTCAGTATGTTATGATATCAATCACGTAAGAGATATCTATGAGATTTATTATATCAAAGTTTGTGTTAACAATGCTTTGACTTATGTAACATATACTTGTCAAAAGAATATCATCTATATAGACAAGTTTATCTTAGTTGCTCCCACTCATCTTGAGGTAGGTACATTAATCCACTTGATTCTTGATGAAAATAATTACGTTAAGATTTCATCACATTATGATGTTTGCATTAACCCATACATGGATTTTATTGGCTTACAAATAAAGTGTTCTTTAACCTTCAGTTTGAAACTTTAGGTTGTTATCTAATGAACATGTAAATGTGTCAGCCATTTGTTATGGAAAATTGTTTATAATGTTCATCTAATGTAGCTTTAAACTATTATAAGCTACTAGAACAATGATGATCTTTAAAGAAATCTTTTGTAAGATAGGTAAGAAAGACTCTTTCATAATTTATCTCTTCCTGAGTATAACCTTTGACAATCAAACATGCTTCTTCGTGTCTTAACGCTTATATTAGGATTTGATTTTCTTATGAACACTCTTACGTAATTCAATCAAATCCCAAACGTTATACGAACACATAAAATCAGTTTTACTAGAAAACTGTTTTATTCCATTAAGAATATTGATTGACACTAATGGCTTAATTTGAAGAGATAGGATCAGTAAACATTTCCAAAATCCATTTCAACTTCAGTTAGGGAGGTTATGTAATCATCAAAGTTAGTAGGCTTTTAAACCTGGATGACCTCCTGAGTTGATTATTGGGTTTATTAGAAGTTTCAGTTTTATGGATTAGCTCTTGGTTAGGTTGCTATCATTTTCATGACACTCTAAGTTTGTAAGAGTTGGAGCAGTATGGTGTACAAGAGGTGTAATCGGAGTTAAATTTTGGAGTGAAATTTAATGACACTCTTCCCCCCGCCTCTTGTATTCCTTGCAAGTCATAATAAGGACGTTGGCTGCTCCCACTGGCCTTAGAAATCTTTAGGAACTCAGCATGCTTAGGGTCAATACTTAATGACCAACAAAATTCTAATAGAGAAAACAAATTAATGACGTTAGTCGTTTTGATTTCTCTTGTTGAGGATTATATTAGTTTATGTAAGAAATCTAAGTGTGCCCACAATTAAGCAACAATGAAACTTTTGTAAGAGTAACATTGGATTTTAAGGAGATAAGTTTTGATAGAACAGTGTCGTGATGGAGCGGTGTCTTGTACAAGAGGTGTAAATTGAAGTAATATAAAGTTTTCACTCCCCCACCTCTTGCAACTATTGCAAGTTATTATTAAGACATTTAATGCTCTCACTGATCTTTGATATCTCTAGAAATGCTACAAGAGAAGTTTCAATGAGGTACGTGACGTGGGAACCTATCATATATACGTTAGACTTTATTTGATTTCTTTAAAGTCCAAATGTCATAAGAAACTTAAGGACATATTTAATAGAAATCCTAATAAGTAAACATATGAATAGATTTCTTCTAAGACTGTGGGCCATATGCGACAAAATTTAGATACAAGTTGATAGTCTTTTAAATGATAAATGAATTATGTCTGAATATTCCATTTTGAATAAGTTCCACGAATGTCAATGAATGACTTATGATGGACCCATACTTATTCCTTAAGCCAAGTAATATTTAGGGCTATAACGTCATGATTTGAAATCACTTAGAATGAGATTAGTTGAATAATCATCCTCATTAACCATGTCATAATTTCTCATGAATTTCGGTTATAATGGATGAAATATATAAGTCTCATTTTCCTTTTGTCAAATTCTCATTTTCAGGATGACAAAAGTTGTGAAAATGTAAGGTATCATCTAGTTCCATCTTAATAATGGTTTTATCCAGATATTTAGAACAAATAAGATGAGAGTTTAAGATAAGTGTGACTTTATGTTGACTATGCAAACCTCACAACCTTCATAACATTGCTTAATTAATGATACTGTACTCTGATTAATAATCAGAATATAATGTATCGAAAAGCTTTGTTAGAAGACTGCTTCATTATGGTTCTTATAGCGTTAACATTTAATTTTGTCACTAACTCTCATGTTAGTTATTTGTCGAATTCTGGTAAGGAAACGTATAGAACTAGAGTCAACTAATCATATGTTAATTGGAATATTAAAATTATCAGACTTAGATATCATTAGTAAGTGACTATCTAGTTTATTTACCCAACTGTTCTTTAAAATAATGGATAGTCTCGTTGCTTATGTCTAGTCTAATGACATAATTATGCAGTGAGATTTTCCCTTGAAGAACCTTAAAGTTGGAATTAGCACTTGTAATTTGTCTATGGACCTTAGAACAATCCTCTTTTAAACGTTTTAGTGGTTTTAAGGTGAATAACAACTTATTTTCCAGCTTTAAACATTTATTTCTTTGTACATATGTTGCTTATCAACACACTCGTTATACTTTGGTATTTTGAGTGTTATAGTTGATTTATAATGCATCAAATTGTACAAGTGAAAATCTTAGTATGTAATGTACTGGAAAAAATGTACTTATTTCCATGCGTAAGTCCTTAACTTTATGGGTCATGGTTTTGTACATTATAATGTATTCACATATACCACTTAACTTTATAGTTTAGAGTTTCAAATTAAGGCATGCATCTTAGGAGTTCTAGTGATTATTCCATAATTATAGATTAGTCTTAGGAAAGACTTAATCTGGAATAACTTTAGTGATAGCATTTACGTTAGAGAGTTCTTGATTATCATAATAGACATCATGGTCGATTTGTCCTATTCATCATGCTCTAAATTTTCTTCTTTAGAATCTTTATCAGAAGAGAGCAATAGGATTATCGTGTCTTAGGGAATAATCAAGGATTTAATTTAAGAGCTAATTCTAATAGAAACTTTAAATAAAGCAAACATTTTAGGTTTAAAAAAAAATAGAGTGGATGAGATATATATAGAAGAAAATTATAGTGAGTAGCATTATGGGTACTAAGAATAAGGCAGACGAAATGATCATAAAAACTTAATTAAGGATCATTAATCTAAGGATCATTAGGTGAAGAGATTGTGATATGTCTATTACTAACATCAAAATAATAGACTTAGCTAAAAAAAAATTCTACTTAAATGAAGACAAAACAGCTTTGGCCAGAAGTGTAATCATTTAAGCATATGTGCAAAGTGGTTGTAACAAATCAGCTTTGGCCAGAATTGAAACAATCACTTTAGTGATGCACTTGTTGAGTATGCCATCTATGAATGAATTAAATCAGCTTTGGCCAGAAATTAAGACATTCATGCTTATGATGCATACACAACATAGCTTTCGTAATACTTGAATGATAAGTAGATGTATCAAGTCAGCTTTGGCCAGAAATGATATATCAGAAGCTCATTCAAGTTAAGCTATTTTGGTTTTGTAAAACATTATTTGATCCTTATTAATTAGCTAAGTAATTACAAAACCAATTATTTAATAGCAAACCACCTGTTAGCGCGGATCGAACTAATGAGGTTTCGAGTCTTGTGCGATCAGTAATGCTTTGTGCGATAGGTAATGCCTTGTGCGATCGTTAAGGCCCAAACACTTGTGTGATCAATAAGGCCCAAGTACTTGTGCGATTTTAAGGCCCAAAACTTGTGGATCAGTAATGCCTTGTGCGATTAGTAAGGTCTTGTGCGATCCACAAGTCTTGTGCGATCCACTAGTCTTGTGCGATCCACAATTCTTGTGCTATTATGCAGTCTTAACTTGTACCATGTGCTTAATGAGTTGTACAAATTTTGTGCGACTGTCTTGTGCGATTAGATCATCTCTTATGTAATCTGATTTTGTGCGATTTTCTTATGCGATCAGATTATCACTTATGTGATCCAATCTTGTGCGACATGTTTAAGCTGTTTAATTTCGAATCCTCTCTTTAAGGCTGTTTGTTGTGATAACTTAACTAAAAATTCGAAAATTATGAATTGAGATATAGTTTCCAATTATAATATTGATCCATTTTTATCACAAAATTTCGAAATCATAATCTAATTACCATTTAACAGATTTCGAAAATAACTTGATGGACAAGATTAGATCAAAATTAGGGAAACATCTAACAATTCAAATCACATTCCAAATCATAAAGGAAAATTCGAATTTATCATAAGAACATAAGAACATTATGAACCCTAAAAACATAAAACATAAATTCTGGAACCCGAAACCTGAATTTTTAAGGGTTTTTCTAAACAGATTTCGGTTAAAACATAACCGAGATGAATTTTAACCCAGATTTCGGTTAAAACATAAAGCATGTAATTAATTCAGATTTCGAAAATTATGATTTCGGTCTAAGACCCAAAATCGGATGTTCATAAGATTATTCAAAGAAAAAAAAATTCCGTTTTCCAAGTTTCAATCCCAGAATTATGGATACGAAAACAGAACTGACTAATCAACATATGCTCTGATACCACATGTTGGTTCAGTTCTGTTTAAATATAATGGAAAACATGAAAACATACCTTTGGTTGCATCAGCACAGGTTAGCAGAGAATCCATTGAGGGTTGACATGATTGTCATCTTGGTCTGGTTCCTCCTTAGGGTGCTGACTGATGATGGTGGCTTAGAAAAACCGATAAGGGAATCGGTATGGAGATGGAGGTCGAAATAATGATGTTATGTGTTATTAGGGTTGTGTCTAATGTGTAACTGTCTAACCCCTTAACCTCCACATAATTCTCCTTATATAAGCACCCAGGAGGAAACCCTAATTAGTTAATAAGGGTAATATGGTCCATCAACAATTACCAACTAATTATTTAATAGGATTGTTATATATTTTGATCTATATAATGTAAATGATTATAATGGCTACAGATTAAATATTAATACGTAATATATTTAATCTTACATTACTTACATTGTTACATTTTCCCTCCGAATTCCATCTTCTACTGCAGTTTCAGCCGATTTCGTAGGGTAAGCGATGAATTCACTCTTCGTTACTTTCGTACATATGTACTTTATGTCACGTACAACTGTTATTTCATGTTATTTTTGATGATTTTGTTATCAAAACTGAAAAAGAACGTGCTAAATTCTGTTTGTGATTACGTGATTGTATACTGTTTAAATGTGATTTTAGATTTTTTTTTTGAAGAATATTCAATATTATTTATGTTACTGTGTAATTTTAGATTCTTTTGAAGAATATTTAATATCATTTATGTTATTCAGTGATTTTAGATATTTTGAAGAATATTTAATACAGTTTATGTTATGTGTGTTGTATCACGTTTGATCTTCTGATGTCTGATGATATAGTTCCGTTTTTAGATTATTAATTAGTATTTTTTTTTTCTTTTTTTAAGTAATTTTTGTATGTATCTCTTGTGGTTCATTAAAGTTAAATATTGTGGTATATATTATTAGTGTATGTTATGTGTGTTGTATGATGTATGCATTAATCATCTGATGTTTGATGATATAGTTCTGTTTTTAGTGTATTGATGGCCATTGATTGGTAATCTTTTTTTTTTGATAAGTAATTCTGTATATATCTCTTGTAGTTTATTAATCTTAAATATTGTGGTATATATTATTAGTGTATGTTATGTGTGTTGTATGATGTATGCATTAATCATCTGATGTCTGATAATTTAATTCTGTTTTTAGATTATTAATGGTTATTAAATAGTATTTTTTTCTCTTTTTTTAGTAATTCTGTATATGTATCTTGTGATTCATTAGTTTTAAAGATTATTTTATATATTATTCATATATGTTATGTATGTTGTATGATGTTGATGTATACATTAATCATCTGATGTTTGATAATATTTTTCTGTTTATGTCAATGGTTATTAATTAGTAACTTTTCTCTTTTTAATTAATTCTTACAAGTGTTTGTGTAAACTGCATATATCTCTGGTGATTCATTAGCTTTAAAGATTATTTTATATATTACAAATAATTGTGGATTTTGTTAATGGGAGATTGTTTTTGTTTGTTGTAGTAATCATAATGGTAAGGGGGGCGACTGAAGGTTCCCGTGGAGAGGAAAGTCCTGAGCCCGGGGAGGTTGGTTCCGGTCAAGGTAGCCGTGGTCAAAGGCGGCATGATCGTTACCAGGGTGGTGGACAATCACATAGAAGTAGTCGCTGGGATCGAAGGGGTGATGATGGTGGCCGCTCCCGGAAGTATCGTAGCGGATCTCCTGAACGACCCCGGCAGAAAAGGAGCGAAGGTTCCAGTGGCGAGGAAAGTCCTGAGCCCCATGAGGCTGGTTCCGGTCAAGGTAGCCGCGGTCAAAGGCGGCATGATGGTTACCAGGGTAGTAAACAGTCACGAAGTAGTCGCTGGGATCGAAGGAGCGAGGAAGGTGGTGGTGGTGGTTCCCTCCAGTACCGTAGTGGATCTCCTGAACGACTCCGGCAGAAAAGGAGTGAAGGTTCCAGTGGAGAGGAAAGTCCTGAGCCCCGTGAGGCTGGTTCTGGTCAACGTAGCCGTGGTCAAAGGCGGCATGATGGTTACGAGGGTCGTGACCAGTCACGAAGAGGTAGTCACTGGGATCGAAGGAGTGAGGAAGGTGGTGGTGGTTCCCGCCAGTACCGTAGTGGATCTCCTGAACGACTCCGGCAGAAAAGGAGTGAAGGTTCCAGTGGAGAGGAAAGTCCGGAGCTCCGTGAGGCTGGTTCTGGTCAACGTAGTCGTGGTCAAAGGCGGCATGATGGTTACGAGGGTCGTGGACAGTCACGAAGAAGTAGTCACTGGGATCGAAGGAGTGAGGAAGGTGGTGGTGGTTCCCGCCAGTACCGTAGTGGATCTCCTGAACGACTCCGGCAGAAAAGGAGTGAAGGTTCCAGTGGAGAAGAAAGTCCGGAGCCCCGTGAGGCTGGTTCTGGTCAACGTAGCCGTGGTCAAAGGCGGCATGATGGTTACGAGGGTCGTGGACAGTCACGAAGTAGTCACTGGGATCGAAGGGTTGAGGACAGCGGTAGTTCCCGGAAGTACTGTAGTGGATCTCCTGAACGACCCCGTGGGGAAAGCCGTGAGCACCTGGAGGCTCGTTATTATCAAGAAAGAGGGTGGCGGAGTGGCCATCATGAAAGAATGCAGCGGAGTGGTGGGCGAGATAGTTACCAGGGTGATCATCATGAAAGAGGTCGGCGGAGTGGTGGAAAAGATAGTTATCAAAGTGGTGGGCTGCCACAAAGACGACGCTGGGAAGATCGGGGTGGTTCTCAGCAGTATCATAGTGAATCTCCTGAACAACCCCAGCAGAAACTTCGAAGAGGAACTGATCCACGTCAGCATCATGGTGAGTCCGGGTCGTCTTATGCTGATGGACCTTCAAGGTCATCGGTTCCCGACCTGTACCAAGCCACACAGGCGCCTCTGCAGCCTGTGACCACATCGCAGCCTATGTTTCAAGCTGAGCCAGATGAACCATCTCAGCAGCCCTCTGTGCAACAAGACGGACCCAAGCCCAAGCCGTCTCAGAAGCTCTCTGTGCAAGAAGACGAGCCTGTTTGGCGTGAACTAGCCTCCAACAAGTCGCTTAAACCTCCGCTGCGTCCAGGATTGGGTAGCAAAGGGACCAGATGCATTGTCAAGGCAAACCACTTTTTTGCTGAAATGTCTCGTAAGGATTTACACCAATATGACGTGAGTTTTAATCTTTCAATGTTGCAACTTGCAAGTCTTCTTCGTGTATTTTAACTATTGTTCTGACATGTGATTGTTTTAATCTTTAATGGTGTAGGTGACAATCACTCCAGAGGTGACATCACGTGGCGTGAATCGCGCTGTAATGGAGCAACTGGTGAAATTGTACCGAAACTCCGATCTCGGGAAGCTGCTTCCTGCATATGACGGAGGAAGGAGTTTGTATACAGCGGGTCCTTTTCCCTTTATTTCGAAGGAATTTAAAATCACTCTTGTAGATGAGGATGATGGTTCAAGCAAAATTAGGTTTCTGAATTTTGCTTATTTACGTCATTTTATTCACTTAAATGTATGAATTTGAACTTGAACATGTTTTTGAAGATCTTTGCATTTCATTCTTTGTGCAGTAAAGCACGAAATTTTACAGTTGTGATCAAACTGGCAGCACTTGCCGATTTGCGGCACCTGGAAATGTTTTTAGCGGGGAGGGTAACAGATGTACCTCAAGAAGCGTTTCGGATAATGGATATTGTTTTGCAGCAGTTGCCTACTAAACGGTATGTTTTTTCACTTATATGGATAATGGATATTGTTTAAACATATGTAATGACATTAATTAATTATTGGTTGAATCTTATGTAGGTATTCTTCTGTGGGACGATCTTTTTTTTCTTCTTATTTGGGTCGTCCACAATCACTGGGTGACGGGTTGGAGAGTTGGCGTGGGTTCTATCAGAGCATGCGGCCTACACAGATGGGACTGTCTTTAAATATTGGTTAGTTTATTTCTCCGTATTGTAGCTTCTTTAAAGTTTTGTTGAAATTTGTATAATTGATGTAATTGTATGACATGTTGAATTGCAGATATGGCTGCAACTGCATTCGTTGAGGCAGTGCCTGTGATAGACTTTGTCAAACAACTTCTGAATAGGAATGACACAACAAGACCTCTATCTGATGCTGACCGGGTGAAGGTTAGCCTTTTATCAACTGTAAACGAGCTAAGCCGAGCCCGAGGTCGCCTACGCTCGAGTTTGGCTCTTTTTTATATGTATTGATCATTTTATTAATTTATTTATATACATTTAAAATTACTATTATGTATATTTATCATTACTATTTCGATACATAACATAATATATATTATCTTAATTTTATTTATAATATATATCATATGTAAATATTGATGTATATTTGATATTGTTACACTACCCAGATAAAAAAAGCACTTAAAGGAGTGAAGGTTGAAATAACTCACCGTGGAACTATGCGCCGGAGGTTTAACATATCCGGTTTAACATCTCAAGCAACACGCGAGCTACAGTGAGAACCTTACACTAAGTTGAAATCATATTATTATTTGTGTTGACTTAATCATGACATGCTTCATTCTTTTGTTGTGCATTAGGTTCACGGTTGGTGGTGACGAAGATACGGTGACGAAATATGTGGTTGATTACTTCAAGGATGCTTACGGGTTTTCCATCCAGCATGTACATTGGCCGTGCTTGCAACTTGGCGGGACCCATAGGAAAAATTATATGCCTATGGAGGTCTGCAAGATTGTAGCGGGCCAGAGGTATTCAAGGAAGCTAAATGAGCGACAAGTTACCGCCCTTCTTAAGGTCACGTGTCAACGCCCTCAGGATCGAGAGCACGGTATTCTCAAGGTAATGTTATCTAATTGACCGATGAACCATCAGGTCATGTGTAAAAGTTAACACATGTCTTGTATCTGCAGACTGTTAAGCAAAATGCTTATGACCAAGATCCTTATGCTAAAGAGTTTGGGATAAAAATTAGCAGGGAACCAATTTCTATTGAAGCTCGAATATTGCCTCCTCCGCGGGTAAATATTCTAATGAGTTCGGTTTTTTATCTGTTGACTGCTGTGCACCTTTTCTAACTTTTTTTTCTTTGGTTTTAACAGCTTAAATATCATGACACAGGCCGTGAACCGGACTGTTTGCCTCGAGTTGGCCAATGGAACATGATCAACAAGGTAATTATTATATATTACCATTTTAGTCCCTGAGTTTTTGTCTCTATTGCCATTTTTAGCCCAAATAGTTTTTTTTCTCCTCTGTGTCCCTGACTTTTCCTTTTTCTTGCCATTTTGATCACATTGCCTAACTTAGTCTAAAAACCAGGTTATAATCAGGGGTATTTTTGGCATTAAATTATTATAAGGTTTATAAATTATGTTGTAAACTACCCCTGGTTATCACTACACAACAGTTATGCCAAAAATACCCCTGGTTATAACCAGATTTTTAGACTGAGTTAGGCAATGTGATCAAAATGGCAAGAAAATGGAAAAGTCAGGGACCAGAGGAGAAAAAAAAACCTATTTGGACTAAAATGGTATCAGGGACTAAAATGGCAATTTACTCTTGTTATTATTGTTATTGTTATTTTTATTTTTATATATTAAAAGGCAAGTGAGTTTGTCTTACTATTCATTGTATCCAATCATAGGGTGCCACATGGCAACCTCTTTTTTTATTTTTTTAAAGTCTTTTGCATTTTACTTTTACACCCTTAACTTTGTTATTATATGTATGTAGTGTGCCTCAACATTAAGTTTCTTACTATACATGTTTAGTCCCTCTCTTTTAATAATATTTTTTACTTATTAGTTAACTTTTCTTATGAACATTTTTGGTCCCTTTAACTTTGGTAATATAGTAATATACATGTTTAGTCCCTCTACTTTTATTCGTTTTGGTATTTCGCCTTTTAGTTTTTTTTTTCTAATGCAACGAATCAAACCGACTCACGCCACAACGCATGGGGTTAAATTACTAGTTCCCTATTATATAGTTCGTTTAATAATGCTGTTGAATTATGATGCTTGTGACAGAAAATGGTCAATGGTGGAACAGTCGATAGCTGGATCTGCATAAACTTTGCACGGAATGTTAACGATAAAGTTGCTCGTACTTTTTGTTCAGCGATTGCACAAATGTGCAATAGTGTTGGTGTGGTATTGTCAACAGGACTTTCTTTTTTTTTTCTTTTTTTAATATTTGCAAGTCAAAATGCCTGTTGACTATTGACTGTTGAGTTGTTTATATTCTTTCAGAGTAAATACACGGATGGTCCTAGTGCTTAACCAAAATTTTGGATTTGGCCCCTAGCTTTTGAAAAGTACACGGATGGTCCCTATGGTTTGCACTTTCTATCGCATTTAGTCCCTCCCTAACTAACAAATTTAAAGGTTTTAGCAGGTCAAAGTTAGGGACTAAATGTTTTACAAAGCGCAAACAACAGGGACCATTCTTTTGGCAAAAGTTGGGGACTAAATGCGTTACAAAGTGCAAACCACAGGGACCATCCATGTACTTTCCAAAATCTAGGGATCAAATCCCAAATTATGGTACTTTTTTTCTTTAATTATGTTTGCTTTTGCAGGAATTTAATCCTGAGCCTGTGCTTCCTGTACTTTGTGGTCGTCCGGATCGAGTCGAGAGAGTCTTGAAGGCTCACTTTCATGATGCCATGATCGAACTTCAGCCCCGCAAAAAGGAACTTGATCTGCTTATTGTCATTCTACCAGACAACAATGGATCACTTTATGGTATTAAGTTTTGACCTGCTTGATTGGTCTTTATTTACTATTATTAATCGAATTTGAGGTGGCAACACATGTCAAAATGGTAATTCTTGATATGGGTTGGGTGGAGCCGAAAACCTTTTTTGTCTAAAATAATACTATTTGTAAAAGCGTGTCGAATATGATCATATAAACACATTATTTCAGTAACAATATAATTTTCTGAGTAAATTAACTGAGGAGGTTTTATGCATTAAAGAGACACTTAACTCATTTTCTTACAAGCTAATTATGGATCATTTATCTAGAGGTGCTCATCGGTTTGGTTTTCGGTTTTCTTTTATTTTTCTTCCATTAGTTGTTATTGGGTTGGGTTGGGTTGGGTTGGGCTAAATGACAAAACTTTAATAACACCATGATATGTTATTCAATTTGAAACACATTCAGATTTTTGAAGCCGAAAACCCAATTTGATTTCGCTTTAAAATCGAATATGTAATTTGGTTCGGGTTTCAATTTAATCGGTATGAAACCGAATAATTAACACCCCTACTTTATGCATTAAAAAGAACTTCGTTCAACCGCCTCCTATACTTTTATATGTTTATTTCTTATGTTTAGGATGAATTTTTGTACGTGGTGAAGGCGTTACATAGTCTGCTGTTTGTTTTGCGCAGGTGACGTGAAAAGGATCTGTGAGACTGATCTTGGCATTATTTCACAGTGCTTTTTAACCAAAAATGTCTTTAAGACGAGTAGGCCATATCTTGAAAATGTTGCATTAAAGATAAACGTTAAGGTTGGTGGAAGAAATACGGTTCTTGCTGATGCATTATTAGGATGCATACCTAATGTCAGCGATATCCCTACTATCATATTTGGTGCTGATGTCACTCATCCGCACGCTGGAGAGGATTCAAACCCCTCGATTGCAGCTGTAAGTTTCTATCGGTCTGTTATCGGTTCTGTTTTCTTTTAACCCTGAAGTTATAGTGATAGATTCTTAAAACGAAACATAGGTTGTGGCGTCCCAGGATTGGCCTGAGATCACCAAATATGCGGGACTGGTTTGCGCACAGGCTCCCTGCCAGGAACTCATTGAAGATCTGTACACGGAATCACGGGATCCAAATAGAAGCGAACTCTCTGGTGGCATGATCAGGTTTGCTCTACTTACTGTGTCTGTTCGGTCTTAATGGATTTTTATACCAACTAGTGGGTTACCACCCGCCCTCGGCAGCGGGTTCGAAACGTAGCTAAAAATAAGCAAATCGCGAGGGTTAAAGTTGTTTGATGTTTTAGTTAAGGGGCTAAACCTGGCATTATTAAAGTTGAGGGCCAACCTTTTTGATTGGTTGACGGGTTGGCTAGTGATTAACCGGATTTAAAGAGGTCAACCCAAACACAAGCTGTTTATTAACAGGCTAGATTTGATACCTCAAACTGATTATTTTGGTGTCGTGTTCGTGTCACTAAGAAAAAATTGGAAATTATATTGACATTTTACTAGAGTTTCTAATGTCAATTTGCTTATGCACAAAAATAGGGAACTTTTGTTATCATTCCGCAGAGCAACCGGGCACAAACCAAAGCGTATCATCTTCTACAGGTATTTTGTTATCTTTAGTTGTTTCTTCAATCCATATGTATTTTCTCATCTTTTCATGTGCATTTGATCATAAAGGGACGGTGTGAGTGAAGGGCAGTTCTACCAAGTTCTACTACATGAACTTGATGCAATCCGTAAGGTAATTAATGTTAAATACGTAGTTCTATTTTAAAATATATATATATTTTTTTTATTTTCATGGGAGGGTCTGGGTTTGGTAACCCAGTTACAATGAGTTTCGGTCAAAATGGTTAAATTTTTAGGTACGGGTCTTGTTGATCCATAACACCCTTGTCTATTTTTATGAAAACTGGTGTAAATAATTGGTCTGCCAGATATGATTACAAAAGTTATATTATACAGTGTTGTAAAAGTCGCTAGGCGGTCCCTAGTCGGCCGACTGGGTAGTTGGGAGTAATCGGAGTACTCGGAGAGTACTCGGGGAGTACGCGGACATGGTAAATATAAAGAAAATTAATTGTTATATATTATTTATGTGTTAAAATAAGCATAATTCATGTCAACTGAGTATAATTTAAAATGAAACATGTTTAAAGTTCAAATATTCTGAATACATTATAAATTAACAACATTGTGATGCACAGAGGTGTTGTACTCTTTGCTTAGGGAGGTTGTTTCATATAATTACAATTTTAATCTAAAACTATTTTGGTTGTTTACTTTTAACCCCAAAGCTTTCTATCTTGGTCAATTTAACCTTATAACTTTTTTACTTTCAACTTTGGTACCCTATACTCTTCATATTTCGCAAAAATTCCATTTTACGTTTTGTTCTAAATTTTGCGATTTAACACAACGCAACGTTCATGTGTGGTTCAACGTTTTTACGTTTTGTTTTACGCTTCGTTCTAAATTTTGCGAGTTAACATTACACAACGTGCATGTGTGGTTCAACGTTTTTATGGTCGTCTAATTTTTCCCGTTTGATAGGTTCATCGTGACGCACGCACGGGTCCTAAATCAACTTAGTTATTATTTTCTATGTTTTATGTTTCGGTCTAATTTCTCCGCATTAACACGTCGCAACTTCAGTGTTGGTGGTCGTTGGCGGTGCTGTGGCTTGGTGCTATTTGTCACAGTTTTACTCCCCCACCGCAACACGGGGGGATTAATACTAGTTATATATATAGTGTTTTAACTAATATAATTTAGGAAGGCTTTGTGCCAGTTGAATGATTTATTTTATGTTTATCTTTTTATTATTTAATTTTAACTTTTTACCCAATTGTGTCAGGCTTGTGCATCATTGGAGCCAGATTATCAGCCTCCAGTGACATTTGTTGTGGTTCAAAAACGCCATCACACCCGGTTGTTTGCAGACAACCACCGTGATTATTATTCTGTAGACAAGAGTGGGAATATAATGCCCGGTATGCTATTTACTTTTCAACTCTATTTAATATTAATATTCGGCATTTTTTTCTTTTATTTAATTGCAAGTTTATTTTTTCCATATTGGAATCGGACTACAGGCACAGTGGTTGACACAAAGATTTGCCATCCTACAGAGTTTGATTTTTATTTGTGCAGCCATGCTGGCATTCAGGTAAAATACGTGCGTGCACGCACGCACGCACGCATACGGGGAAGGATCCACTAAAAAGTGGATTTTGCCTAAGTAGCCTAAGAAGGATTGTGATGATGACATGTGGCACTCCTAATAATTAGGAATCAAGGGCATTTTAGTCCTTATAAATAGGAGTGAAAATGACATGTGGCACCTCTTTTATTTTTAAAAAAATACAAAAAAAAAATCTAGTACAAAAAAATCTAGCACAAAAAAACTAGTACAAAAAAATATAGCACAAAAAATCTAGTATAAAAAATATAGCACAAAAAATGTAGTACAAAAAAATATAGCACAAAAAATCTAGTACAAAAAATATAGCACAAAAAAATTTAGCAAAAAAATGTAGTACAAAGAAATATAGCACGAAAAAATTTAGCAAAAAATGTAGTACAAAAAAATCTAGCACAAAAAAATTGAGGAAAAAAATTTAAGACAAAAAAATTCAGCACAAAAAATTTAGCACAAAAATATAGTACAAAAATTCAGCACAAAAAATGTTATATAACATAGAAATACAACACATTTAAGTGGGTTTTTTTAGTCTTCATATTTTATATAGCAATATGGTACTCAAATTAAAGATAAAAAGACGCTTGATTTTACGGTGAAATTTTTATGAAAAAATAATGTCGTATAAAAAAGTTATAAACGTTTAAAAAATGAGGGTGGAATATGCATGTGACTTGCATGTGGAGAGAGAAAGTCCATAAATAGGATTTTCCTAATATACCCTTGCACTCCTCCTTTCTCATACCCTTTCATCTTAACCATTGATTTGAAAAATGAATGGTTAAGATTCCTTCTTAGGCTACTTAGGCAAAATCCACTTTTTAGTGGATCCTTCCCCACATACATACATACGTACATACGTACATACGTACATACGTACATACGTACATAGTACGTACGACGTACGTACGACGTACGTACGACGTACGTACATACATACATACATACATACATACTGTATTGGTGAACAGGGTACAAGCCGGCCATCGCATTACCATGTATTGTGGGATGAGAACAAGTTTTCAGCTGATGACTTGCAATCGCTCACGAATAATCTTTGCTATACGTATGCTTGTTTATCTTCTTCTTGTCCGATATTTTTACGTATTTTTTTTTTCTGTTTTCTTATATTCTTTTTGTTCACTTTATTACAGATATGCTAGGTGCACGAGATCTGTTTCCATTGGTGAGTTTGTTGTTATCCTTGCATTCACTTTCTACTGGTTGTGGCATAACTATAATTTTCTATAATTTTTTTATTATAATCACATTATAAAAACATATAGCTCAAAATTTATCACGAGCTGGGATCGAACTTTAGCTCTATTAACGTAAACCAACCGAGCCCCCCCCCCCCCCCCCCCCCCCCTCCTTTACTTTCAATATAAAACATAAACCGAATCTAGACTTGTATTCAACGCATGTTCATCACTGGTAACCCGTTCTTCTAATGATGCAGTACCACCAGCGTACTATGCTCATCTGGCTGCTTTCCGGGCACGGTATTATATGGAGTCAAGTGCATCTGATAGCGCGTCCATGATCAGTGGTCGTCAAGGCACAAATGCGCCAGCTTCAACTGAAGCCGTTAAACCTCTCCCCGCACTCAAGGACAGTGTCAAGCGGGTTATGTTCTATTGCTGAAATTGCATGTTATGATATTGTGATGACCAAATTACTATCTTTAGTTGTTGCTTTTATTAATGTAGTAATGCTATCGAATTTATTTGTGAAACAATATTTTTAGATTTTCATAGTCAGTTGGTTTTGCCTTTGGGTACAAAACGGTTTTGTTAATTCGGTTATTGGGTAAGGTTGTTTAAGTGCAACAAAAGATTTAGCAAGTTTATCAATTTATAAAGTAACATGTGACTGGTAATATATTATACGTACTCTTAAAAGACAAACCCCACCGGCTTTGACTCCCCTATACTTTCACTATGTTGTAATTTTAGCCCCTTCACTTTGGTACTTTCAAAGTTTTATATAATAGCACTTTTAGTCCCTAAACTACTACTCCATTTTAAAATTATTTGCTTTTGACACCCAAACTTTGTGGTAGTTTTCTTTTCAGCCCCAACTTTGTTATTAGTTTACTTCTTACCACAAAACTTTATCAAATTTTATTTTTACCCTTTCTTAGCCCTTAAGTCTAGGACATGGAATTTTTAACCACTTAACTTTTTATGAACTTTGTAAATGCCACTTTGACCTCCTCGAGAGTTTTTGGCTTGACGATACAAATTCGAGTTAGTCGGGTCGCATATAATACGTTATGATTGTACGATATAAATTCGATTTACGTTACGTTTTGATCCAATCGCAATGCAACTGTAGGAAACATTGAGTTCAGTCGGATACGTCAAAACGTGCGTTTTCATATGGTTAGCACATCACATAACGTTTGGACTAATCTGTTCGATATTTGCGAAGTACCCGCGCCGCAACGCACACGTTTCTTATTACTAGTTTTATATAAGGAAAATTCATCAATTTTTGTCTGAAATATAACATAGTATTTATAAATTTGAGAAATATGAATGTGGATCGGTTATTTCAGTTAATTTGGTTTCTTTTTCTGTTATGGTTTAATTATATAGTTTTTTTTCTCAACTTAGGAAAAAGTATATTTAGTTAAACTCATTGTAAATCTTATTGAGTGTATGATTTCAAAGGAATGTGATTTGTAAAAAAAAGTTATCTTAATAAGTGTTTTATATAATTATGCAAGAGTAAATTGCGATTTTAGTCCTTGAAGTTCGGTCTAAATTGCCACTTTAGTCTAAATAGTTTTTTTCCTTCTTTGGGTCCCTAACTTTTCTCATTATTTGCCTTTTTTCATCCAATCCATTAACTCCATCCAAAAACAAATGTTAACTCGTGGGCATTTTTGTCATTTTGCATTTTGCATTTTTGTTTTTTTAAATAAAAACCATTTAATTAAAATAAATTACTTTTTGAGTCCTTATGTTTTAGGGGTGTTAACCACTTGACTCCAAAATCAAAATATTTAACGCCCTGAGTCCCTAACCACTTTTTTTTTGTAATCCTTTTATCCAAGTTTTTAACTCTGTCTATCAAGTTTGTTAACCATAAGGGTGTTTTAGTCATTACAAATAAAGTAAAAAAAAGTAATACAGAAAGCATAAGGTACAATTTTTAGTGCACAAGGTATTAGACCACAAAAACAAAACCCCAATCCCCAAATTCAAACCCCTACTCCTCCTGATCTAAATCCTTAAAATCTCCATCTTGAAACATCAATCCTTCAACATTAAATGGCTGGCAAATCGTGTTATAGCAGGTTTAACAGGTATCTGATAACGCGAACAACAAAAATTTTAAACATGAATACGACTCGTTTGACTACTTTATATCCAATGTCTATAAGACAGATGTATATTTTAAGCACCTAAAAGGAGAAATAATGGATCCTGACTTTCAAATTTTGATTATTTTTAAAAACGTAAAAAATCACATGGTGTACTTTTCTGTTATCGTGTCTTAGCAGGTTACCTATTGTCAGCATAAACATCAATGGCTTCCATCACCGTAAAACAACAGCAAGAACAAACTTCTTCTTCTTTTTCTATTTTTTTTGCAGAAAACTAATCACAAGACAATTAAGAGCAGTGGTGATGTGAGGCGTTGGAGGTGTGGACGGTTGTTCACGGCGTTGATTGTTGTGACAACCCTCAAAATCCCATGTATTCCGTACAAATTATTAATGATAATTAAAGTGTCTGACGACTGCGTGGAATTACTTAACTGCTTTCTGATATCTGTGTTATGCTTACACGTATTTGTTAATATGCTAATAATGCACAGAAAGGTCACTAAATAGTCCGTTATACTTTCCTAAGTGTTAGAAAGTAAAAACGCTGCAAAAATATATAAGTAGGACGCTTTACGGATTCATTTAGCGGTTTAACGGAACAGGATCGAACCGAACAACCGGACTTCACCCGGAACCCAAAAATATTGCCATTAGCATTGTTTATCTTTTTCTGAGCCAGTTAGGGCCCCCAAATACCCTAACACCCGCTTTAACGCACTACACACTAGTAACCGGATTAATCCCTAAACTAACTTAACTTACCCTAACTATAAACTAACTAGATGGTTGATTTGGAACCGGATACCCCCCCCCCCCCTAACCAAACCGTCCCCAAGAGGGGGACACCCTTTGTCCTTCTTGTGATTATTTTATTTCACTTGTCCCATATCAAGAAAGCATGGAAACCTTTGGATAATATTCATACCATTTGCCTATAAGAATAAGATTAGAACCTCCATATCATTCATCACACAACACTCAACAAAAACACCCTCTCTCTCTCTAAATAACTCACGGCCAAACACCCTTAAACATCCATCAATTTTTCGAGTCTTGTTCAAGCCATTCCAAGATCATTCAAGTGTTAAGGATCACCTACAAGGAAGCTTGGTGCATTCGGAACGCGAAGGACCTCACCCCATTGCTTTTATCCACTCGATTTTCGACTAGAATCTTCCCTAGCCTCGAGCTAGTATTAAGTTGCTCTAAACGCCTTCTTGATCTATCCTAAAGTGGTTAATAAGAGTTTCGTCGGTTGAAAATCACTAACATATAAGATCACCAACTAAAAGTCTACTAAAGTGATGTACAAGGTGGTTAATGGATAAATATGAGTGTAAATCATGTAGATCTTGTGTGATTATGCTTATTGCTTGATTATTTGATGATTTGCTGATTAATATTAATATGTGATGTTATTGCGGTCACTAAACTTGTAAACGGAATCAATCGAACACGATTTAGAAGGATAAACACTAAAAATCAGAATCTGTCCTGGTTTTACAGCCAACTTCAGTTGGCTGTAAATAGGTCATAAACGTAACGAAAAACCGATATTTTGAATCTAAAATATGTCATTATAAAATACGGTTCTAATGGCACCGGAATCGTAATTTTTGGACTCAGTTTACTATTTTTAAAGTGTTAATTTGTAACAGCAACTTAAGCTGAATTTTGACAGCAATAAATGGGTGTCGTACTTTCAGTCATAACCTGAGTTTTGTGATGAATCGGACCATGAAATTTGTACAGTAGATGAAAACCGATGTATTTGTAATTACCCCATTGGAATTTCGTAAATCGGATACTCGATGAATTTTGAATAATTTTTTCCGTGGACTGTGGTCAGAAATACATAAATCTGAGTTCAGCCCGGAATATGAATTTTTATAAAATATTGGTAATAAACCGGACCCCGATATTTTTTACCCAAAAAAATATGGAACGTTTATGACATTCTGTAAAAATTTGGGAATTTTTGGAATAATATAACCATTTTATTAAAATGTCCGAAAACAGCCGGTTTTGAATATAAATGCTGAAATGACATAAGTTGTGACTCGCGTGTCTAAATGTCAAGTATGCTATCTGTGAATGATCTAATATGATATATATGTTATGTGTATTATCGTATGTTTGATTATGAGTGGGGAATGGATGGGAAACATACATGGGCATAAACAGTTAAAGTAATGCATGTTATGTGCTAGATACGTGTAGGAACTTTGTGTTCTATTTGAAAGCCACTAAATGACTAACTGGTAAATCATACTAGGACGTGATTGACCGACCTTGACTGTTAGCTATATTGAGAATCTAACCGAGCAAACCGAGGTGAGTTCACACACTTTCTAAGGCATGGGATTCCCGGTGGTTTGGGAATGGGTTAAAGAATTAAAACTAAATCTACATATCCTCCTTGGGTAGGATATGTACGGCCATCTTCCATAGATTGGATGCCATTATTAATCCTACGAATTCTCCTAGTGCAGAATACGTACGTTGTGGTCCTCCCGGTGCAGGACAACAACCTTAAAACTAGCTAGACAAAACTCTAACATGAAGTCCCTCAATTTATATCGACTTAATCGCCGAGGCCAATGGCGAGCGGGTCATTAGTTAATAGCGCTATTAGGTTTAACAAACCTCACACCGTGCCAGTCGGACAGGCGTGTACTAATGGACTATGGCAGATTGTCAGTGATGATAGACACTGATATAGGGCACAACTTATTTGCGTAGCAGTCGATATCATACCGTCTAGTAGTTCAAACGGGGAAAGCCCCCACTAATTATGGATACGGTTTGGGTAAAGAAAAGGAAATGGTTAAACATACTTTCAACTTCGGGGTAACCCCCACGGCAAATAAGCCAACGAAAGTCAAACCACGTTTTTTAGAAACAACTTAAAACCAAACAACCAAACGTGAACTCACTCAACTTTGTTGTTGACTAGTTGTTACATACCTTACAGGTCGCTAAACACTCGGAGCTTGCACGAGGAAGGAGTCGTTGTGGTGTACGGACGGTTATGTCCAGTGGTTAACATTTAAAACATTATGAACTTATTAAACCTAAGTGTTGGACTTTAAACTTATGAACTGCAAACTTATGCTTTTGGATTTACTTTTATGCTTCCGCTGTTTTAAACTAAACATGGTTAATTAGCTTTGGTCACCAATCGTATTGTGATTGGTCTTATTTACTTAATTACGATGTTCAATATGATTGGTGGCTCGATCCTGGTCACGTCACGCCTCCAAGCGGTGATACCCCGCATGGTGAATTTTGGGGGTGTGACAATTGTAGTGTGGAATGGTTGGGGGTCAGGTTTGACTTTCTCTCTCTCTAAAAATGGTGGTTCGCCGAATTTAATGGTGATGAACGACGGAGGTGGTTCGATAGGTTTGATGGTGATGAACGGCGGTGGTGAGTTTGTCGTTGTGGATGTTTATGGTGATGACAGTGGAGGTGGGTGTTGACGGTGATGAACGGCGGATGTGGGTGTTGATGGTGATGATGGCGGAGGTGGGTGTTGATGGTGATAAACGGTGGCGCTGGGTGGTGGATTTTTTTTGGTGGTGATTGATTTGAAGATCTATGTGCGATTTGAACTTAGAGGTTGTGATTGATTGGGTTGGGAGTGGGCGGCGCTAGGTGGTGATGGTGGAGGTGCAGCGGTGGTGGGTGGTATGATGTTGATGGTGACGGTGGAGGTAAGACGGTGGGGGGTTTTTAGTAGTGGCATCTTTGGTTGTAAGTTGTGCTTAAATGGTTGTACCTTAATCAAATATTGGTTGTAAGTTGTGCTTAAGTGGTTGTACCTTAATCAAATAATAATGGTTTCATTACCGTACCAAATTCAATCTGTTTTGTATGCAAGTATGGTTGTAAATTGTGGTTAAGTGGTTGTACCCTAATCAAATAATGGTTTCATTATCTTACATATTCAATCGGTTTGATCCATTCAAAGTTGTGTTGTTTTATTTGTAAATTATTATTATTTATAATAATCTAATTAACTTAGCCAAAATCTTGTATAAATATAATTTACAACATATTGATGCAATGGTTGTTGTAATGTATGCATTATGGTTTGTATAGTGGTAATGATATATATTATATATAGTTACGATGAACCTGTCAAACGGGAAAAAATAGACGCGGGTTCATCGTAACGCGCGAGTCCTAGATCAACTTACTTATTTTATTCTATGTTTTAAGTTTCGGTTTAATGTCTTCGGATTAACACCGCAACTTCAGTGTCGGTGGTCGCTGACAGTAGTGTGACATTAGTGCTCGCCCCCATCGCAACGCGTGGGTGCTTAATACTAGTTGCTTAATACATGACATCCATTAAATTCTTTTTTTTTCACGTTATATTTAAGATATATACTTAGGGTGAGAGGGTGCTCCTCTCTGGTTGAGAAGTAAATTATTACCAGAGTCAATTAAATTTGTGTATGTGTTTAACTCCCCTCAAGCACTTAATCACAAGTGCTGTGCTCCTCTCTAGGTGAGTGCTAAACAATTTTTTCTTAAAAGAAAAGGAAGAACTGTGTGATTAGTGAGAATGAATGAGCCCCCACATGCAAACTCCCTCTCTCTTCTCATTCTTCATTGGTGACTACTCACTGAAATTCCAATCAAACACTCACCTATAGTTAGTGACAACGGTATTCCCCTTAGGTAAACTCACTCCCCATGTACATTTCCCGCATGTGCCCCGTTCAGCCTTATAAACCTGTTTACATTTACAAAATTAAAGATAATTCATTTGATGTGTGCAATTTCTTCCAACTGAAGCTTAAAAATTTCGACACCTTCTCACATCATTTTTTTAATGTTTATTCTCTAATTTTGTTTTTTATTTTTCTTCTCTTTTTCTTCCTTCCATTTCTTAATTTTGTTTTCTAACTAATAATTGTATTATTACTTAACTATATAGTTTTACAAATCCAAAACTTAATAATTTAACTACTTTTATTCTTTAGTTTGTTTTAGTATAGTTTAGATATAATTGATATTTAAGTGTTTTTTTTCTTTAGTCAATTTTTTATTTGTATAAATTTTGTTTGGGAATATCACAACTTTAATTTTTTAGTTTTCTTTTTTAGTTGAACTAAATCGATTTGATCGATGTAAAACACGTATCATCATTCTTTTGGACATATCGCGACTTTATTTTTGAGTTTGCTTTATCAGTTGAACTAAACCGATACCGACTAAATCCCCGCCGCAACGTGCGGAGGATAATTGAAGTGAAATTAGATGTTAATTACAAGTCATGAACTTAGTAATGATTATGTGAAAATCTGACCCACTAGGTGTTTGTTGAAATGCCTAAGTGGGGATTTAAATGTTAAAAGTAGGATGAAAACGCAGATTTGATTATTGTTTATAATGATGCGTTAATCATCATGTAAAGAGTTCTAAACCAATTGTAAATTGAACTCTCTAGGCAAGGAATCCGGACCATCAAGCGGACAAGCTGGAGGGAATACGCGTGGAAAAGGTGTGCCCTAAAGGTACGAAATTTACCGTTTCGTTACATTACGTTTATTTGTTAGTCTTATGTCGTCATATTGAAACATGGTAAACAAGATAAACCAATAAGTCACGGAAGTGACTATGTGTCTTAAACAAGTAAAATGGGTCAAAACAAGTGATAGAAACGAATTTTTGAAATATCTTGAATGATGCCTTAATTTCGGCATCCAAACGGGTCAAAACAAATTGAGTAGTGAACTTTGAAGTTCATTACCATCACTTGATAAACGGTTATAAACAAAGCGTAAGTGTAACGCCCTTGTTATTATTTAACGTTTATAGTATAATTTAAACTCATAATCATGTAATTACAATCACGATTATACTGAAAATACGGGTTTGTTAAAAAAAACTTTTTAACAATTTTATAGGCATATAACATAATGCGATCTAATTCGCCGTTTTTAGAATAACGAACGAAACAACTTGCGGAAGCTTTATTTAACATGTGTTCGGTTCTTGCTCGACGCTTTATCTTCATCCGGGCTCTCGACGTATACCTGTGTTCAAAACCAACTTAACAATTAGTTTTGATAATCCAAATAACGGTAGAAGACAAGATAAATGATAATGGAAGGAAACCCCAATGGAAATCTCATGATCCAAAAATATTTATTTCAAATTGGCCTCCACCGTAACTTACGGTGGCACCGTAAGTTACGGTGGCCTCTGATTGTTAATTTCCCCTACCGTAAATCAGGGGTATCCTACCGTAACACTTTTGGCTCCACCGTAACTTACTGTGGCACCGTAAGTTACGATGGCTCCTGCATTCCAGCTTTCCATTTTGCCGCTTTATGACACGAAAACTTGCGTATCTTTCAAACCGCTTGTCCGTTTGACCTACCGTTTCTTCCTACGTGTTTGTAATTTGATTTCCCACCTTATGAGGTCAAATTCCAACATCCGGTTTAACAAAAATTCAGACTTTTATGTCTTCGGCTAAATGCCCTTTTTACCAACTTTTGACCCGTTCATGTTTTTATCATCAAACATGTTTACTTGATCTTTAAACTTATGAAATTCATAGTTTCAATGTCGCCTATCTTGTTAATCTCAAATCACGGGTTTCTTACATAATAAAAGCCCGTTTACGCTTAAATGCTTGTTTTGACCCGTTAAGGGTATTTATGTACTTTTAAGCTTAATTTACGCTCGTCCCTTGTATGCAACATAAGTCCACCCATTTATATTGAATAGTCTTCCGCCACAATTATAATTGTGGTGGATTTATCGAACTTAAATACTTATTCCAAATTTTATCCCTCGGATATGTCATTTTACGGCAAGACGCATTTTAAGGCGCTTAACCCTAGGGAGTTTATTCCTACAACTTTTATACGCATCCGAGGGTTGAATGGTCATAATATAAATTTCTAATCAACCTCTAAGGGTCGTTTGCCCGTATTGACCCATCAAGGGCTTTTTGGTCGATTTTAGTCTTTCTTTTTGTAACGAAGGACTTTCACTAATAGTTGACCAAAATATCACTTCTAACTACATCCTTATAATGGCGTACCTGACTCGGGTTAACAAATAGACCCAATTTATACCTCGCTTTTATTATCACATATTCTATGGCGACGCAATTGTCCGAATCGCTAATCGCTCCTGTTAACACAAAGCTTGACAACCACATTAATTGATATTGTCAAATGGTGTTATCACACCATTTGACCTATAAAACCAAGCATTTTCATAAGTAGCAAAACATGGTTAATAGTTACCATGTGACACCCCGTTGAAACACTCTCACTCATACCAGCTTGTCAGTGGCTGCCTTAACTTTCGGGACGAAAGTTCTTAAAACTTGGGGATAATGTGACACTTCGGGTTTTCCCGAGCAACCTCATTGTTTAGCTATATGTGTACGTGTATTATTAAATGAAGATTTGCGAAATATCTTGAAGTATTATGTGATGCTTGCATTAAACTATGTGTACATAATATATATATATATGTGTGTTATTAAATGAAAGTTGCGTGTTATTCTGATGTTCTATGTGATCCTTGCACTATGATTGTATATGTAGCCTATATAGGTATGTATGTGTGTAGTGGGCCGAGACCACGAAACCCGACTCGAGACCACCCGGTCTC
>JARYGA010052726.1:0-35662 GCA_030545235.1 Helianthus tuberosus | reverse complement strand
TTACAAAAAAACCGCTTACAATTTCTGAATAAAAATTTGTTGTCGTGTCTCATGAGGTGGGTTATGCGATGGGTTTTGTGTTTCCAGTAGCTGATTACTTTTTTTTTTTTTTTTGCATAGTTGATTTGGCTTGAACCTTTTGAGAAATTACTGATTTAATTAGGGTTTCTTATATATGTTTATAGGATTACTTGCAGGGAGGAAAAGGGAGTCTGGTGCAACATTGTTCAATTTTAGTGCAACTTTTGGTCATGGATGCCAAGGTTATTGTTAGCTTCGAAAATGAGTATTAGAACAGTTATGTTTCGTATTTCATGTTATAGAGTCATCTGTTGATTTTTTTTGTTTCTCTGTGTGTATATAGAAAGTGGCAACACGATGAAGATCAGCGACTTAGAGTTCTGTCGAGCGCACCTAATAAGTGATAATCATACGAAACTACATGTTCCAATATCGAGTTGATCGGTGCCATTTAAGCCAAGGGTACTATTAAGGTTACCTTTTTCAAATAATTTTTTTTTTCTAATTAGCCAATAGTCTGATTATGTATTTTCTTAAAAAAAAATTGAAGCAGATTTTTATTTTTATTTTTTATCGACAGGCTTAAATTACACCAAATCCGCCTTCGGTGTGGCTCAAACCGTTGACCTCTAGGGGAGCAACACCTTAATTCCAATGGCTTTGCCAATGATCTATGTTTCATACTTTCAGAGGTTTGTATTACAATTTTGTTAATTAGTTTATTACTATAATAAACAATGGAATACTCTCTTCTGTTGATAAATTTAGGTTTGATTTTCGTTTTTTTTTTTTTTTTTTGTATTTTAAAAATCTCACGAGTTACATAACCTGCAGCATATATTAAAAAAAAATTATTGGGAGTAATTCCTTATCGATTTAGAATGGCTTTCGTTGAAGAAGGTATGTGTTTTTATCCCCAATTGCAGATTTTGGATTTCTAATTGGCATTATATGTTGTTCTGCAGATTAGGGACATAAATTGTCTAATATTATGATCTGAAGGTGATATCAAAGTACTCGGCATATGCGGTGGTCGGAGGAACGACATTGTCGTTGCCGGTCAACATGCTGAAACAAGATTTGAGTGAAATTCGGCGGAAGCTGATTTTGACGAATTTGAGTATGACTGTACTGGAAAACGGATCCCACGGCGTGAGATTATGGCGAGACAGTCGGCGAGCACGAGGTAGTTTTCTGTTCATGAAGGTGTTATCAATCCTTTTGGTATTATATGACTTATATGATGATAAATGGCTATTAGCATTGGTTTAGGCGTTTGACAGAAAAAATGAGGTGTTCCTACTAGCATGTTGGAGGCTATGACGGCTCAGAAACTATCTTGGTACATCACTACTTAGTGACTTGCTAAGTTTGCAGTGTTGCTTTATAGATAATCAAAATGGTATCACACTCCTTTCCGAAGGCTGGTCAAGTTATTGGTGGGTTGTTTCAAGATCTAAGTGGAAGAATATATCATGGGATAGCAGGTCGAAAGGAGTTGAAGACAAGATTTCTATGTGGGTTCTCATAGTCGTTAGGTTATGCTCTACTTTGATGTATTGTAGTTTGCTTGTTTTTTTTGGTGTTCTTGCTGACCTGCTGCGACTATCTTGGTACATCACTACTTAGTGACTTGCTAAGTTTGCGGAGTTGCTTTATAGATAATGAGATATCCTAAAAAAATAGTTGTAAGCTGACTTTAAACAACACAAAAGGACAAGGCTAAAAGTCGAGCACTCAAGTTTTGGAAATAGTCTTATGCATAGTTATCTAATGCGCCATACGCACTCAAGGCGCATAGGCATTTACTGGGGCCTAGGCACAAGACGCAAAAAAAAAGAGGGCCTGAGAAAAGAAAAGCGCACGATGAAAAAAAAAAAAGAGAAATATATTATGTATTAGAAAAATAATAATATTCTTTAAATAAAATAAACAAACCTTATTATATAACATTTAATATCATATATTTTGTACCAAAAGTTCTAAAATATTTAGTGTACTGGTGTAGAAAAGTAGTTTGCCTTAGATAAAAGTAGAAACCTAGCTAGAATTTTGCCGATATTTAGAGAATTTGGCCGGAAAAATATCAGAAATCTAGGAATCTCGTTGAAATCTGTGCCCGAACCATAACCTGGAGAATTAAAGTGCAATTGTCTCGCCTCGCCTGAAAATGGGCATAGAAGCAAGAGGCGATGACTTTTAACAACTATGGTCTTATGTTTTGTTCACTACATCATATAAGCAAATGAGTAACCTTTGGGTTTTGTTTTTGGTTGAATGTCACTTTCAAGTGTACGAAATGTTTTGTTATGATATGTTTTGATATTCGCGTCAAGTCTATTTATTTGATAAATAGAAAAATATAAGATTGTCGAGTGAAAGAGGTGAGCGTGAAAACCAAACATGAGGGTTAAGCTATTGGGCAATCGTGGTGGAATCTGCAGTGCGCACTCTATGGTCTACAAGTGACCAGGTCGGCCGCCCAAGAGGGGGTATGTGTATGTCACAAGTGATGGTTACATCGGAATTGTTTAAGCTTCATACTATAAAAGTTGTTTTGATATGCATATTTCTTTAAATTTAGTTATTTTGAAGTAATCTATATTTGTTTATAAAATTATAACCGATTATTTATTAATTATTTTACCAAAGTGATAAACCATTTTTATTTACTTATTACAAAACTAATTGAAGTAATATAATATTTTATTATTATTATTACAAAAACTAAATTTGATACATTTGGGTAGGTGTTTGCCTGTTTGGGTGTTATATTATGGAAACATAACAAGATACGCCAAAGAGATTTTCAATGATATAGCTCGATCTACTTTGTGTACAATACCATGAGCATGTTGATTATATAGCTAAACAAGTTCGATCCGTGTACCTTATTTAAACCTACACACCAAATTTATAACCTCTACAAGAAACTCTTAATTCTGGTTTCTTCTTATTAGTTACCTTTGGTCTTCTTCATATTCCAAGCATCTAATGTTTTGATAACTACGTCACTACTTCCATTATTGAACACATATAAATGAGCTTCTTTCTTAACATGAAATTGTGGGTACACTCCAGCCGTAATGCATGCTCTTCCATCAGCTCCAAAACTCTCCACCACCAAATGATCTACCGGAAAAGAGTGAAGTCAAAGTGGAATTAGAAACTTACGAAAGATTTTTTCATTAAACACTAAGACCATCCGTAGCAGTGCAGTGGCGGAGCTAGACTTTAACACCAGGGGTATCCAAAAAAAAAAATTACGGTGTATTCATATAAAATCCTTTATAGGGGTATCCTCGTATTTTTTTAGGGGTATCCTTTATATAAAATCGAAAAAAAAAACAAAAAACTAACACTGCGAAACACTGCGAACACGACTTTGAGCCGTAGCCCGTGCTACGGCTGCTAACAAGCTGTCTCCGCCCCTGATCCGTAGTGGAAGCCAAATTGGGCTTTTTTGCCCCATTCGCCCCCAAAAAGGCCTGCGCACCGCCCCCTTGGGAGTTATTTTGCATTTTTTTGGTTGGGCATGTAGATTAAAACATGGATTATATGTTTTATTTTTCTAAAAAGCGAATAATTAGGTAATCATTGTTGGGTTAGGGCATTATACCACTACACCCATTTTAGAAAAACGCCCCATAATACTACATTACTGACTGGACCGCCACATGGTGGATAATGCCCAAGGGTCTTCCTTTACCACTACCCATGGTCTAACCAAGTTTCTCTGGTGTTCCACTAAATCACTCAAAATTTCATTATTGTTCTATTGTTACTGCAAGGGGTGTTAAAAACCGGATATCCGAAAATTCATGAGGGACTACACCTGCAATTCCTTATCGATTTAGATTGGCTTTCGTTGAAGAAGGTATGTGATCCCCAATTGCAAATTTTGGATTTCTAATTGGCATTATATGTCGTTCTACAGATTAGGGACATAAATTGTCTAATATTATGATCTTAAGGTGATATCAAAGTACTCGGCATATGCGGTGGTCGGAGGAACGACATTGTCTGTTGGTCCCAATCTATGAATCTTGATACGAAAATAAAGATGAAACAGCAAATATAATAAACAACAAGAATTCAATTGAACCTGATTGAATGTAATTGTACAGAATGATTGAGAGTTGTATTTACAATTGAAAATCCTAACCCTATTTATACATATCGAATAGGTGCGAATCCAATAGACGTGTCCCTTCACGAATAGGTATATCTTTTGATCTTGTGGCTGAAATCGAAGATGAAGGGTTGCGTCCCTTGTCCTTGTGCTTCCTATCGTCGATCAGAGAAGGGGTGCGACCCCCTGGATGTGTCGATCCAAAACATGTAGGTTACTAACTTTCGTTTTGTCGCATCTAGACCCCGCACCTCTTTCACTAATCTAATTTTTACATAAATTATCTATTAACTAATTACATAATGAACCCTTATACTATAGGATGTGAAGGAGATTATGATTTCATTCACCCCCTAATCTCGAACATCCTTAAGTTGCACCTTGATCTTTCTCTATGTCTTGCTTGCCATCATGTGCTTCTCCATTTTTATCCCGAGCTTGTTGTAGTAGATCCTTGTCTCTGAGCATCGGCTTTCTACCCATTACTTGCTTGACATCTTAGTTCTTCAACTTGTGCCATTAGGAGAGTTGGTTCTTCGTCTTGTTGCACGATATTTGCTTCTTCTTTTCTTTGGTTTGGTTTAGGACAATCTAAGGCAAAGTGTCCATAATCATTGCAATTATAACACCTTACCTTGCTTATGTCAAACACGAATTTGTCCTGATTTCTTGGATATCTCTTCCGTCTATCATAATCATGATTATTATCGTGTGACATGTCATCTTCTCTTTCTTCTTGTCTGAACCTGCCACGGCCTTGGCCTCGTGACTGATTAAGTCTTCCTTGTCCACGGTTTCCAGAGTGTCTACCACGACCAAAATTGTTGTCGTAATGTATGAACAAGAGTTTGTCTTGGCCATCTCCAAGGATTCCCTTCTTACACTTGATTCTTTCTTCGAAGGTTTTTAATCTTCCAATTGCTTCGTCAAGAGTCATAGTGTCTAAATCTGAGTATTGTTCAATAGATGCAATAATCTGAATGAATCTATCTGGCACGGAGTTTAAAAGTTTCCGCACTAGGGTTGGTTGATCAAATGTTGATCCCAAGCCGTTTGCCCTTGTAACAATACTTGTCAACTTTGCGGTGAAGGAATCGATCGGATCTTCATCATTCATTTGTAGCATCTCAAATTCTGATTTGAGAGTGTGTAGGCATGCCTTCTGCACCCGGTCTACACCAACATATCTAACCTTCAAAGCTTCCCAAATTTCTTTTGCACTCTTATAACTTGCAACTTGTAATACTATATCCTCTGATAGTGCTTGAAACAAGTACGCTATTGCGGCTTTGTCTTTCTTGACATCAAGTTGCATACCAGCACTTGGTTCTATCATTTCCCATAACCCCTTTGCTTCAAGTATGGTTTTAATACGGATAGCCCATATGGTATAGTTTGTAGATGTTAGAATGGGGCATTGGAAATGTGTCAAGGATCCTATATCCTTGTGTGGTACAGTTGCACTATTGTTTGTATCTAACGATGATTTTTCTGACATCGTGACTTAGGTTTTCTTCTAAACCAACAATGATTCTAACGGGAATCACTAAACTAAATTACTTAAAACTGTAGTAATTTTAAAATTCCAGAATAATAAGAACGTATAACCTGGAATTTTTGAATCATATGTGATTCTGAACTTCTTTTGCTTTTGTGTTGTGGCCAATGAACAAACTTGAAATTTTCCCTTTTCTTCTTTGACTTCCAGCAGTAACCCAAACGACAAACAAAACTTGTTTCCCTTTTTCGAACACAACACCAATAGCTGAGACGAAGATCGTAGTCGGCGATTTCGATCTTTAAGATTTTCGGTTTCTCTCTTCCGGTGTTCTGAATCGATTTGTAAATTTGAAATCGATTTATGGTTGGATTCTTCTGTCAGTTCCTTCCTGGTGGCTTTCTGGTACTGAATCGATTATATACCAAATCGATTATGCTTCTTCTTCTTCAATACTGATTTGATTTTCGCTGAATCAAATTTGTCTGAGTCGATTTCCTCCTGGTTTGCAGATTGCGTTTCGAAGTATACTGAATCGATTTCTTCTGGCTTCGTGGGTTCTGGTTCTGAATCGATTTATAATTACTGAATTGATTTGTTGTGTCTGTCGATTTTCTCTGAATCGATTATAATCACGGTTGCCAAACGAATTGAATTGAACAGAATTGAGCCCTAGGCTCTGATACCAATTGTTGGTCCCAATCTATGAATCTTGATACGAAAATAAAGATGAAACAACAAATATAATAAACAACAAGAATTCAATTGAACCTGATTGAATGTAATTGTACAGAATGATTGAGAGTTGTATTTACAATTGAAAATCCTAACCCTATTTATACATATCGAAGAGGTGCGAATCCAATAGACGTGTCCCTTCACGAATAGGTATGTCTTTTGATCTTGTGGCTGAAATCGAAGATGAAGGGTTGCGTCCCTTGTCCTTGTGCTTCCTATCGTCGATCAGAGAAGGGATGCGACCCCCTGGATGTGTCGATCCAAAACATGTAGGTTACTAACTTTTGTTTTGTCGCATCTAGACCCCGCACCTCTTTCACTAATCTAATTCTAACATAAATTATCTATTAACTAATTACATAATGAACCCTTATACTATAGGATGTGACGGAGATTATGATTTCATTGTCGTTGCCGGTCAACATGCTGAAACAAGATTTGAGTGAAATTCGGCGGAAGCTGATTTTGACGAATTTGAGTATGACGATACAGGAAAACGGATCCCACGGCATGAGATTATGGCGAGACAGTCGGCGAGCACGAGGTAGTTTTCTGTTCATGAAGGTGTTATCAATCCTTTTGGTATTATATGACTTATATGATGATAAATATGTAGAATTAGGTCGGTTTTTTAAATATATCGATGAACCCTTATAATATTCCATATATAAGTTTGCAACTTTTTTGTGCATTAACACTTGTACATTGTGCTTTGGGTGATTTTCAAAAAAAAAAAGTTGATTTTTTATTTTTAACCCAAAAGTTTTTACTTTTTACAATTTTAACCATACATAATTGTTTTTTTAACTTTAACCCAAAACTTTTCATTATTTGCAATTTAACTTCACAACTTTTGTCACTTATACTTTTCATCTTTCGCAAATTTTCGATTTACGTATAGTTCTAAATTTTTCGACTTAATACGACGCAACGTGCATGTGTGGTTCAATGTTTTTACCTCTATTTTTCCATGTTTGACAGGTTCGTCGCAACATGCATATCTTAGGTCGAGTCAGTGTTGGTGGTCGATGACGGTTGTGTGACATTAGTACTATTTGACACCATTTTATGCCCCGCCGCAACGCGGGGTGTGCTTTGGGGGGTTTTCAAATAAAAAATGGTTATGCATATGGTTGTCGTAACGTTGGCTTTGGGGATTTTCCAAAAAAATTTGATTTTTTTTTTACTTTTTACACAAAAGTATTTCATAAATTACTTTTAACTCAAAACTATTTGTTTTTTACTTTTAACCCAAAACTTTTTATCTTTTGCAATCTATCCTCATAACTTTTTTTACTTTCAACTTTGGTCTTTTATAGTTTTCATTTTCCGCAAATTTTTCGCTTTATGCTTGGTTCTAAATTTTGTGACTTAACAAATCGCAACGTGCGTCTTTGGTTTAACGTTTTTACGTTTCGTTCTAAATTTTACGAGTTAACACGACGCAACGTGCATGTGTGGGTGAACGTTTTTACATCGTCTATTTTTTCCCCATTTGACAGGTTTAACATAACGTACGGGTCCTAGATTGACTTAGTTATAACTAAAGAATCCCCGCCGCATTGCGGCGGGTCGCAATCCTAGTTAATACAAATATGATGATCATTCACCTTCTTATTCTTAAAATAAAAGGATTCTATGTCACATTCAACCGTCCTAAAGCATGGTATTAGTGCCTCTGTTTTTATAGTTTGTACATTTTTTGAAAGAATATGTTAGCATAGTAGTTTTATTGTGCTCCTTTCGTTTTTGCCATTTCTTATTGACATCAGACGCCTTTTGTCCTTAATAGAGGTGCCATGAAATTCATCGTCAACATACCTCAGCAACAACACTGCCAAAACAACAAATACCGTCGGCACACCACCTGTCAAATCCACCTCAGCTACAACTCAAGCAACTCCAGTTCCCAACACACGCATCTGCAAAACGACAACTTTTCCAAACACCAGGTATGTACTTATTTAGTTCACTAACAAGTTTAGTTCATTTGACAGCACATGGGTTATGGCAATGTAATCAGTGTATCGAAACACATACCCAATGCTTAAGACTGCTGCTATTGGTATTGGTTTAGGCGTTTGACAGAAAAAATGAGGTGTTCCTACTAGCATGTTGGAGGATATTGTGTAAATGTGAAAATATGAATTTGATTGATGAAAAGAATAGAATGAATACAGCAATATATAGAAGAGAAAACTACAACAAGACCCCTAAAGAATAAGGAAAAATACAATAGATTTAAATACTATCTAACATCCCCCTGCAAGCTGAACGGTGGCGGACCAACGCAAAGCAGATTTCGAAGAGAGCTAAACTGCGATGAAGGAAGACTCTTTGTAAAAATGTCAGCAACCTGAAGCTTGGTTGGAACGAATTTGGTAACCAGTTTTCCTGCTTGGACTAATTCTCGTAAGAAATGATAATCAAGATCTATATGCTTGGCCCGCTTATGTGCAACAGGGTTTTGAGTCAGAAAAATGGCACTCTGATTATCACAAAGAATAGTAGGTCTGTCAGGCGGAAGAGCATGAAGCTCCTGAAGAAGATGAGTTATCCATACAATCTCTGCAGCAGTGTTAGCCATAGCACGGTATTCAGATTCGCAACTTGATCTAGCAACAGTAGGTTGTTTCTTAGCACTCCAAGAAATTAGATTTCCACCCAAAAATATAGAATAACCATACGTTGAGCGACGTGTCTCTAGACAACGAGCCCAATCAGCATCAGAATAACCAAGAAGACATGTGGTAGTGGGACGACTGTAATGTAACCCAAAAGCAAGTGTACCCTTGAGATAGCGCAAAATGCGTTTCACTTCCTGAAAGTGGTCAGTAGTAGGGGCATGAAGAAATTGACTGACTTGATTGACAGCATAGGAGATATCAGGTCGTGTGATCGTCAAATATTGGAGAGCACCTACAATTGAACGGTAGAATGTAGCATCTTGAAACATAGTACCTGTAGAAACAAAAGAAACATTGGTGCTTAAAGGTGTTGGAGCCGGTTTGGCATCCAACATCTTGGCACGCGTTAATATGTCTAAAGCGTATTTTGACTGATTTATGAAGAGACCATTTTTAGTGTAGGTAACCTCCAGACCCAAAAAATAGTTGAGTTTTCCAAGATCTTTGATTGCAAATTCTTTATTGAGACAGGAAATAAAGGAGGAGATAGTTGGTTGATGATTGCCGGTAAGAATAAGATCATCCACATAGACAAGGAGATACATCATGCAGTTACCACGTTTGTAAACAAATAATGATGGATCCGCACGACTACAGGAGAAACCATTGTTTAGGAGAAACAAGCTTAAGCGATGAAACCAGGCCCGAGGAGCCTGTTTTAACCCATAAATGGCTTTGTTTAACTTACAAACATGTGATGGAAATTGAGCATTGATGAAACCCTTAGGTTGTTCCATGAAGACATTTTCAGTCAAATGGCCATGTAAAAAGGCATTATTGACATCAAGCTGGTGAAGATGCCAATTGTGAATGACACTTAATGCCAAAACGGTTCGAACAGTAGTGGCTTTAACAACAGGACTGAAAGTATGAGAGTAGTCAAGTCCCGGAATTTGACTGAAGCCTTGGGCAACGAGACGGGCTTTGTAACGTTCAATGGAACCATCAGCTCGAAACTTCGTTCTGAAAATCCATTTAGATCCGACAATATTGACATTAGAAGGTCTTGGAACAAGAGTCCAAGTGTTATTTCTAGTGAGAGCATTAAACTCTTCCTCCATGGCATGTATCCATTTGGGGTCTTTGGAAGCATTAAGGAAAGTAGTAGGATCATTGGATGCAAATAAAGCATGATGTAACGGGAGAGTTTTAGTATGAGCTAAGTCAACCCGATGACGAATTTTAAATATTCCAGATTTTGAACGAGTCGTCATCGGATGGGTGGGAAGCGGTGGAGGAGCAGAAATCGACGGGGTCGGAGACGAGTGAGCAGAAGACTCGATATTAGGCTGAAAAGATTGCTGGGCCGGAGACACAGTCGAGTGAACAGGGGATGGAGAGCTGGGCTGTGGCGAGGATTGGGCCGACGACACAGTAGGTGAAGCGGGCTCAGAGGTAGCAGTGGTAGAAGGTGAAGTGGGCTCAGGAGTATCAAGTGAAATAGTTGGGCTCATGGGTGTAGTAGGTAAAACAGTTGGGCTTGTTGAAGGAATAACATTAGGTGGGTTTGGAATAAAGGGAATAGTAAAAGGGACAGTATTATGTTTGGGACTAGTATTTTTGGTTGTTTCAACAGTGGGTTGAAACAGTTTTGGTGAAGCAAGTTGTGGTGATACATCCAAAAAATTTGTGATTTCAAGCGAGTCAAGAGTATTATTAGCGGTGGTATTGGTATCAAAAGGAAAAAATGACTCGTCAAAGCGAGCACTTCTAGTGATGTAAATGCGAGATGTAGAAGGATCAAGACACCTATAGCCTTTGTATTTGGTGCAATATCCAATAAAAATGCATGGGATGCTACGGGGAGATAATTTATGGTGAGTATAATCACGGAGACAAGGATAGACACGACATCCAAAAGGTCGGAAAATATTATACTTTGGTGTTTGATGATACAAGAACTCAAACGGTGATTGTCCTTGTAAAATTTTTGATGGTAAACGATTAATTATAAAAACTGCGGATGCAAAAGCATCTACCCAATAAGTGGTGGGTATTTTGCCATGAAAAAGCATAGCCAAGCCCGTTTCAACAATATGACGATGCTTTCGTTCAACCCTACCGTTTTGTTGTGGGGTATAAGGACAGGACATCCGATGAAAAGTACCATTTTGAGCTAGCAATTTTTGAACTCGGTTGTTGGTAAATTCTGTGCCACCATCACTTTGGAAAATTTTGATTTTAGTAGAGAATTGAGTTTGAACGAAAGATATAAATATTGATAAAGCATCAAAAAAATCGGATTTGGCTTTAAGAGGATATAGCCAAGTAAACCTCGAGTAATCATCCACAAAGGCAACATAATATAAAAAGTTACCAGTTGACCTAATGGGAGAGGGTCCCCACAAGTCACAATGAATTAGTTCAAGTGGCATAGATGCCCGTTTATCATTAGTAAAAAAAGATTGTCTTTTTGCTTTTGCAAGTTCACACGGGGAACAAAGACCCGGTTTAGGTAATACGGAAGTAAATGACAAAAACCCATTATTTTTCAACATAGAGATAACATCAAAATTAACATGACCAAGTCTCGAATGCCACAACTCAAATGAAGCTTTTGGACAAGATGATGCGGTAACCAAGGCTTCATGAGTTTGGCGAAGAACGTAGAGGCCGTCTTCACGGCACCCCTGGGCTAGAGTCTGCTTGGTGGCGCGATCCTGAATATAAAAATAGGGGTGAGAAAAAATAACATCAACATTATTATCTTCGGTCAATTTCCCAATGGACAATAGATTTTTGGTGATAGATGGAACCACCAAAACGTCATTAAGGGCAAGATTACCTTGAATTTGTGTGTGCCCAATATGTGTAACAGGAAGGGATTGACCATTGCCAAAATAAACTTTTTGGTTACCTTGAGTTGGAGTCGGATTTTGAAGAGCATTAGTATTCGGTAACATGTGAGTGGTGGCCCCAGTGTCGGATGTCCAATCGGGAACCGTGGCGTTTAAGTTGCATTGAGCATGGAATGCACTAGCCAATTGTTCCGAAGTCGGAGAGGCAGATTGAGCATACGAGGCCAATTGAAAACATTGGGCCGCGGAATGGCCGGACTTATGGCATAGCTGACACTTCGGTATACGATTTTGGCGCCCAAAATTCTTATGAAACCCCCTGTTGTTGTTAAATCCCTGGCGATTGGGCCTAAAATTGCCCGAATTGGGCCTGTTGGGCCGATAAGATGTAGGCTGCCTAGGATTCGAGTTTTGGGCAGTGAAAGCAACAACAGGAGAATCAATATTGCCATGCAAATTTTTTAGAAACATCTCATGGCTTTCAGCACTAGCAAGAAGATCAATAAAAGATGGGATAGGACGTACCGATCGAATGGAAGTTGAAAAGCTTTCGAAGGATGCACCGAGACCACATAGAAACCAATGCATTTGATCCATTGCATCAACGGGATGACCAATGGCATTGAGTTGATCACATATAGCTTTGAAGGCCCGTCCAAAGTCCGCAACTGGTTTGTCACCTCTCTTAAGAGCGCGAAGATTATCGCGTAAATTTTGAACCCGTTCGACCGAAGCATTGCAAAAGGCTGCTTCAAGGGCCAGCCAAATATCTCGGGCCGAAGTACGCCCAATCGTGACAGAAAAAGCTTCCTCAGTCAGCGAGGAATTCAAAATTATAATTGCCTGCTGCTCGTTTCTGACCCAAGAGGCATATTCAGGGTTCTGTACCTGTTTATCTCCTGATGAAATTGTAGGAGAAGGCGGATTAACTGAACCATCAATATGAGGTAACAGCTGCTGATAAGATAATATCGGTTCCATCTGAGTTTTCCAGCTTATGTAATTTGTGGGTGATAGCTTGATAGCAATCATCGGTGCAAGACCCGACAATAACGGATTGGCAGAAGAGGAAGCCATGTAGAACAGAGGACAGACGAAAGAAGAGACAGAAGAGGAGTGAAAGCAGAAAAGAAAGAAAAAAAAAAGGAGAAAGAAAGATGCAGGAAGATGATCGGTGAGGAAGAAAGAGGGGTGGGGAAGCAAAGGGTCTTGGAAACTCAACCAATTAAGGGAATGGCTGATACCATGTGTAAATGTGAAAATATGAATTTGATTGATGAAAAGAATAGAATGAATACAGCAATATATAGAAGAGAAAACTACAACAAGACCCCTAAAGAATAAGGAAAAATACAATAGATTTAAATACTATCTAACAGATATGATGGCTCAGAAACTATCTTGGTACATCACTACTTAGTGACTTGCTAAGTTAGCAGTGTTGCTTTATAGATAATCAAAATGGTATCACACTCCTTTCCGAAGGCTGGTCAAGTTATTGGTGGGTTTTTTTCAAGATCCAAGTGGAAGAATATATCATGGGATAGCAGGTCGAAAGGAGTTGAAGACAAGATTTCTATGTGGGTTCTCATAGTCGTTAGGTTATGCTCTACTTTGATGTATTGTAGTTTGCTTGTTTTTTTAGTGTTGTTGCTGAGCTGCTGCGACTATCTTGGTACATCACTACTTAGTGACTTGCTAAGTTTGCGGTGTTGCTTTATAGATAATAAGATATCCTAAAAAATAGTTGTCTGCTGACTTTAAACAACACAAAAGGACAAGGCTAAAAGTCGAGCACTCAAGTTTTGGAAATAGTCTTATGCATAGTTATTTAATGCGCCAGACGCAATCAAGGCGCATAGGCATCGACTGGGGCCTAGGCACAAGGCGCAAAAAAAAGAGAGCCTGAGAAAAGAAAAGCACACGATGAAAAAAAATGAGAAATATTTTATGTATTAGAAAAATAATAATATTCTTCAAATAAAATAAACAAACCCAATTATATAACATTTAATATCATATATTTTGTACCAAAAGTTCTAAAATATTTAGTGTACTGGTGTAGAAAAGTAGTTTGCCTTAGATAAAAGTAGAAACCTAGCTAGAATTTTGCCAACATTTAGAGAATTTGGCCGGAAAAAATATCAGAAATCTAGGAATCCGAACCATCACCTGGAGAATTAAAATGCAATTGCCACGACTAGAAGTGCACTTGTCTCGCCTCGCCTCGCCTGGAAAATGAGCATAGGCGCAAGAGGCGATGACTTTTAACAACTATGGTCTTATGTTTTGTTCACTACATCATAAGCAAATGAGTAACCTTTGGGTTTTGTTTTTGGTTGAATGTCAGTTTCAAGTGTACGATGTGTTTTTTTATGATATGTTTTGGTATTCGCGTCAAGTCTATTTATTTGATAAATAGAAAAATATAAGATTGTCGAGTTAAAGAGGTGAGCGCGAAAACCAAACATGAGGGTTAAACTATTGGGCGATCGTGGTGGAATCTGCAGTGCGCTGGGATTAAATCTAGTTAAGACAAATTATAACAACTCTGTGGTCTACAAGTGACCAGGTCGGCCGCCCAAGAGGGTATGAGTATGTCACAAGTGATGGTTACATCGGAATTGTTTAAACTTCATACTATAAAAGTTGTTTCGATATGCATATTTCTTTAAATTTAATTATTTTGAAGTAATCTATATTCGTTTATGAAATTATAACCAATTATTTATTAATTATTTCACCAAAGTGATAAAGCATTTTTATTTACTTATTACAAAAACTAATTGAAGTAATATAATGTTTTGTTATTATTATTATTACAAGAGCTAAATTTGATACATTTGGGTAGGTGTTTGCCTTTTTGGGTGTTATATTATGGAAACATAACAAGATACACCAAAGAGATTTTCAAGGATATAAGTTTTTCTACTTTGTATACAATACCATGAGCATGTTGATTATATAGCTAAACAAGTTCGATCCGTGTACCTTATTTAAACCTACACACCAAATTTATAACCTCTACAAGAAACTCTTAATTCTGGTTTATTCTTATTAGTAACCTTTGGTCTTCTTCATATTCCAAGCATCTAATGTTTTGATAACTACGTCACTACTTCCATTATTGAACACATATAAATGAGCCTCTTTCTTAACATGAAATTGCGGGTACACTCTAGCCGTAATGCATGCTCTTCCATCAGCTCCAAAACTCTCGACCACCGAATGATCTACCTGCAAAGAGTGAAGTCAAGGTGGAATTAGAAACATACGAAATATTTTTTCATTAAACACTAAGACCACCCGTAGTGGAACCAAATTAGGCGTTTTTTTGCCCCATTCACGCCCAAAAACGCCTGCGCACCACCCCCTTGAGAGTTTTTTTGCATTTTTTTGGTTGGGCGTGTAGATTAAAACGCAGATGAAAAATTGATGGATCAATAAGAAATTTTTCAACTCATTATGATAAATATTATATGTTTTATTTTTCTAAAAAGCTAATAACTAGGTAATCATTGTTGAGTTGGGGCATTATACCACCACACCCATTTTAGAAAAACGCCCCATAATACTCTATTACTGACTGGATCGCCATATGGTGGATAATGTCTAAGGGTCTTCCTTTACCACTACATATGGTCTAACCAAGTTTCTCCAGTGTTCCACTAAATCACTCAAAATTTCATTATTGTTTTGTTACTACTAGGGGTGTTCAAAACCGGATATCCGAATCCGAAACTTTCAGATACCAGATTTCACTATCCGTATCCGAAATTTCGGATATCCGAGATATTCGAAATTTCGGATATTCGATCATACAGTTAATAGGATATCGAAATATCCAATTTTTTTATTTAATTTTTAATTTTTATTATTTTTCTATATTCGGAACCGGATATTTCGGATTTTTGAGTATAAGTTTTCGGATATTTTTTCAGATATTTCGAATAATCTTTGAATACTTCGAATATTTTCGGATATCCGAAAAAAAAATTAAATTTTCGGATATTTCGGATATCCGAAATATCCAAAAATTTTTAAAATCGCCATCCGAATCTTAAAATTCGGATATCCGAAATTTCGGATATTTTGGATATTTCGGATTCGGATATCGGATATTTCGAATCGGATTTTCGGATACGGATAATTTTGAACAGCCTTAGTTACTGCAACATATTTAAAAGTTGAATCATTTTTTTTTACTATTAAGTGACCTAGTTAAACGAATGTTGGTTACTATTCTGTAATTTTTTTTAAATTCAATTTGAAGTAGGAGGCAATTGTGAAGAAAAAAATCATTAAATGATAACCATGTTTTATAATTATTCATGTTTAGTCGACTTTAAAGAAATCATTACTAAATAAATATTAACCAAGTTTCATATATACTTGTTTTATGTCATTTAACTTCAAAAAGATTACATTATAAAAAAGTTTCACACCAATAGAACATTAATGAAACTTTAAATGATTTTTGTAGTTAGAAAAATAAAATTATGATTCACTTTATTAGAACATTATTAAAACTGAGTTATTAATCTATGATTTTAACCCAATATTGAGCTTTAACAAGGATAAGAAAAAACAAGTTTTCATACCAAGCTCCTAAGAGAGATCATTTCATCTTTATGATCCATGTGTATAAAAGCTCCATATGTGGTTTTATCAATCCCTTTTCTCAGCGAAGACCTGCAAAAGTTTAAAGCACATAAAATGCGAAGATGTGAATCACCTAAAGTAAGTGAACACTGATATCAATATATGAGTATGAACCTGCTTTGATCACTACACATTAAAACAATAAACTTGTGGCTGTCTTTAAATACACGGAAGAAGACTGCAGTTTGTTCGGTTAAATCTTGAGAAGCCATAACCAATAAGCCGAATGGCCCTGCTCGACCACTGGCGCTTGCTGTCTTTGTACTACATAAAGTTTGAGGATCATCCCACTTTGGGTCGAAAACGTCGGCCTCTTCTATTTTGGGCAGGTTAAAGGACAGTTGTATGTCAACCTAGGCATAGAAAATTAATCAATGGCTAAGAAACGTGATAATTGTAAGAGGAAATTGGTAAAAGAAGTAACCTGTGAGGCTGTGATGCCTGTAACTTCAAATAATGATTTTCCTTTGAGCTTCTTGTTAGAGTAAGTAACATGCTTCTCGCGCAATTTTTCAGTTTCCTCAATGGGCCACTGTACTAGCTGCCTTCCAGTGTTACTAAGATACACTTGGCGAGGGATGGACTGCAAAATCCCATCGAAACGATTCAGTAGGAAATATTAGATAGTATATATTAGCTATGGTCTATTGTATTTATTTTTACAAGGATAAGATTGATTAGATTATATTACCTTTTTAAAATGTCCTTATATAAAGTTGATTCATAATAACTAATACCTTACATGGTTTTCATTAAGGTTATTCATTTAGTGTGTTATTGTGCATCTTTTGTCTTAATCTTGGGTGATCATGGATACCAGTTTCATAACTTGCGTGGTTCGATGACTGTAAAAATAACTTTTCTTAAGAAACTAACGCTAAAATGAGTCGTATTTTAACTACAGTAGTTTGGAAAATATTGTTACCTGGATTCCAGCCCATCCTTTCTTAATATCATCAGATGAGCTATCCGACTCGTTAATCCAACCCCACAGTATTCTCCTCTTCTTTACACTGTCGTAAAATGTCTTTGATGCATAAAACTTTCCATAATCATATCTCCAGTCTGAGGTACTTCCAGTAAGACCTTTACTTTCTGGCACAAACTTGTCCTTGTTAGAATCATAGCTTCCGATTGCATAGTAGTCGTGTGATTGAAAGCTCGCTTTCAGCACATACTTTATGTTCTTCCCATTCACCGAATTATCTAGCCCATATCTGCTGTTGACAGACACAGGATAAAAGTCTGGACACTCCCAAATCCCAGTATTCATCCCAAAATAAAGTGGATCGTCATGCAAAATCCAGTGAACAAAATCTTTACTGCGATATAGAATCGCGACTCCTAGATTACCTCTCAGACCACCTACAGCCACCCTCCAATTCCCATCTTTGCCCTTCCAAGCTGTAGTGGGATCGCGAAAGTTATCTCGTGTAACCCCCTTCGGCGGAGTCATTAAAGGATTACCAGAATACTTTACCCATTCTTTAAGAAAAGGATCTGATAAGTTTTTAGGCTTTGCAAGATTCTGAACTTGTTGATTATTAGCGTCGAGTCCAGTGTACAAAACAACCGGTTTGTTTCCTGGAAGGATTGTTGTAGAACCTGACCAGCAACTGTTGATGTCGAATGGATCAGTTGGGACGAGGGCGTTGTTGAGGTGAATCCAGTTGGTTAAATCGCGGGAGACAGAATGCCCCCATACGATTGGTTGCTTAAAAACGGCACCTTTCGGATTGTACTGGTAGAATAAATGATAGAATCCTTTGTAATACACCGGACCTACAGTTTGAAATGAATAATTTGTGAAAACATAACCATTTAATCAATCAAATATTGAAATCTTGCAAAGTTATAAATTGTAGGAACTTTGGACATTACCATTAGGATCTGTATGGGCAAATCCATGCAAAGATACAAATGCATGCAAAGAAAGAATGAAACCAGATGTGAGTTCTAAGGTTTTTAAATACTAAAATATACAAACAACAACATATATAATTGTTGTTATGTTGCAATGATATATTAATTACCGTTTATCCAGTTATGTGGAGGCCGGAGGTGGAAAGATGGTTTCCCTTGTTGGTTCTTAACAATTTGATCGCGAGATAGAGGCGCGACGTGAAATGTATCATGAATATCCATGCCATTGCTATGCAGAACGCAGCACAAGTATATGATACAAAACACAAAAGTTTTCATGTTAAGATTTCAATTCAGTTGCTAGAATGTGAAGTTTAGTGAGAAGTTCTCTCCAATTTAAAGGAATTATAAGTATGTCTTGTTAGTAAAAGGTATCCCACACATGTAACATGTGTACAAAAATCCACCTACCACTAGGGGTGTGTAAAAAAATCTGAATCCGATTTATCCGAAATTCCGAATCCGAATTATCCAAAATTTCGGATATCCGAATCACGGCACGGATATCCGAATTTTCAGATTCGGATTCGGATATTGAAAACGGAAATTTTTGAATATTTCAGATATTCATATCCGAAATGTTAAATAATAACATTTTTTAATTCTTAAATTATAATTATAAATACCTATAAGTGAAAAACCCTACCCTTTCCATCGACTTTTCTGCCTATTGATGTAGGTTCTTGCTTATCAACTTTGTTCTTTAATATCTTTTGCTTATATAAATCCTCTTGATGATATTTTACAATACTTAGTTTATTTCATAGGTAATTTTTGTTTTTTATTTTTTTTTATTTTGTTAGTTATACAACCTTCTTGTTCGATGATGAATCTGATGTTCTTTTAATTTATTTTATTTTGAAAGTGGAATAAATTTTATCTTTTAATATTTTTCGGGTATCCGAAATTTCGGATACGGATTCAGATAGCGAATATCTACTATCTGAAATTTCGGATATCTGGAATTTGGATATCCGGTTTTGAACACCCCTACCTACCACAACCATACGATAGGTGAATATAACTATTTTTATAAATTACTTAAAAGTTCAAAAATTATTATCTTTCCATCTACTAATACTGGACCCGTAGCCCAACTTATGATCTTTTCAAGTTCGGGCATTTTTGCATGTCCTCCTCTATCAAACTGGTTTAGGTAAGAGTCTGCTAACTCTTGAATTGAATCAACTGATCATCAATGCACAAAGAAACCCTTCCAAATATGGGTGTCCCTATAAATCTGAATCCGAATTCGAATTTTCCGAAATTTCCAAATCCGAAATATCCTCCAAAAATTCAGATATCCAAATTTCGAATTTTAGGCTTTAAGAAAAGGATCTGGTAAGTTTTCAGGCTTTGCTAGATTTTGAACTTGTTGATTGTTAGCATCGAGTTAAGTGTACAAAACAACCGATATAACAATCCTCAATTAAACCGACACCCTCGATTATTTTATCGACACCCTAATATATTTTAAAATATTTTAAAAATGTCCCAAAATACACGCCATACGCGAAAACGGGCCTCAAATATATTAAATAGTTTTAAAAATAAATTAAAAATCTGAAACTTAAGCTGAGGCGGGCCGCGTAGACCCACCCCAACCCTTACGCGGGCGGTTTAAAGGTTAAAAACTGATTTCGTTGAATTTTAAGTTTAGGTGGGCCGCGTAAGCTAACCTTAACTCTTACGCGGGCCGCGTGAGATCAAGATAGTGGCGCAGCCCGGTGTGGCCACGTGGCCGACGTGTGTTGACCCTACTTACTGACTCGGACTAGCTACATGTTTGACCAGGGTTGACGCGGGCCGCGTAACCCTTGTCCTTGTTTTACGCGGGCCGCAAGAAAGACAGAATGAGGCACTATATAAGAATGACATCGGCTTTCAGTTCCGATCGCTCACAAACGTTTCTCAATCTCAAATTCTGAAATATAGGCCTTATTATACGGGTATTATACCCCCTAATTAGCGAAGTTCTGCTCCGTTGTAAGTATTATAACCCCTGGATACGTATTAGATACGCTGCCCGATTGATCTAGGGTTCCGTAACGGCTGTCGTGGTTCTGCCCGACGTAGTCGTTGGAATGCCGTCTCGGGAAGGGTATTACTAATGTTAAAATGGGTTATTAATACTAACGCGTGTACTTTTGTGTAAATTTTAGATTGTCATCAAGAAACCCTTACGGAAAATCTAAGACAGCAATGTGAGTTGATCCGCTTTTTGTTAACTGTTTTTGCAAAACCTCATTTAATTAATTATATATTAAACAGTGATTGAGTATTTGTGAGAATACAATTATGATGAGTATGTTGGGGTTTTGTATACAAAATTTGTTACCACCTAGTCAAGGAGTAACATTTCCACAAGTCGGGTTCGACAGTGTAACACCTGTGTCTCCACGGCCATCAAACAAATACCAAGCCAATGAAATATTGTATTTCATAATTTGGACTTGTATAAATATGTGTATCTTTTGCACATATCAACTCTTGTTCGATTTCAAGCTCTAAATCGCTTTCTGGAAGGTTATACACGCTCTGATGCGTAAATATAACCAGTTTAATCCAACGAACACTCTGGAATAGTGAAATAGGCTTAACATACCTTAAATAACCTTTACATAACTTAGAAATAAGTTTTGAAGGCTTTGGTATGGCAAAAACAAGTTTAATCGCTTACAGGGACTAAAGTTGACAAACTGCGAAAGTATGTCAATTTGAACTGTAACGAACATTCCGGAACATAACCATAAGTTAAACACACCTTAAATATCCTTTACATAGCTTAGAAATAGGCTTTGAGGGGTTCGGTGTGCTAAAATAAACTTTTGTGTCATTCAGGGACTAAAAGCGTCAAAAAGTGCACAAGTTTGCATTTTCGCGCATAACTTACGTTCTGAATACATCCGGACATCCAAAAATTTATGTAAGCATGACTACATTATATTTTAGTGTTCGCCTTAAGAAAAATCCATTCGTTGCGTCATTTGGATCGTTTTTCGCGCTTGTGCGCATTTCGTCGTAATTAAGCGAACATCGCGTTCGTACGGCCAAACGAACCATCATCCGACATATTTTTGAACATGTTTCATGTCCACAATGTTTAGGCAACATTTTAGGGCCTTAAAGTTGGCTTTACGGGCCTTAGAAGTGTCGGAAATGGCCTTAAACACGTGCAGGGACTGAAACTGTCATTTTTCAAACATATGTGCAGATCAGAAGGGCCATGCGGCCCGCATTGTCTTTGGCTGATCCTGAAGCGGGCCGCTTCCCACTATCAGACCAGATTAAATGTATTAAACAGCTGGTTGCAGCTGTTTTGCACTCCTAATCCCACTCCCACATGTCAAATCCCTATGGTGTGTACATTTTGAGGCACCATAACATCCCGACAAGTGTACGGCCTTGATCGTTTCCCCTTTTCCAAGAAACGATCCTAACGGTTACCCGAAAACTATATATACCCATCCACCCCCATTGCATTTCTCACTAGAATTCTGATTTTGAGAGCTCTAAGTTGAAACCATTGTTTCATACCTGAGTTCTTGAGTCGGGATTAGCATTCGGGGACCCTGGGTTAGTGTTCTTTCGTTCTTTTCCTTATTTTTACTGCTTTTCGAGTCAGAAAGTCAAACTTTGTTTGACTTTCAGCGTTGACCAGTAATGGTCAATGCGAAGTTCGTTTGAACTTCGCAACGTGAGTGTAATCACGTTGGTCATAGTCCTTTGGGACTATGCCCACTGATTACCACGTTGTCTAGAGTCGTAGGGTAGGCGATCTAATAAATCTCCTATACCTTCGAACTCGACCCATTTGGTCGATCATTAGGATTCGACCAAATACATTAGGTGACCATAGTAGGTAGGGAATAACCTTCCGAGGTTATACTCTATGGTCACATCGTTTAAGTAGTTGTATGATAGGTAGTTTATATGCCTTAGGTAAATTACCAGAATACCCTTTTCATGTATAATTGGTAATTAAGCATATGTAACCTAAACTTTTGCCACATAACTGATTATGTAACATGTTTAGGCATATAACACTTGTCATAGGGCTAGTTAGGCGGTCCGAACGCGTTACACGCGCACGACGCGTTAAAGTAGCATAAGCTTCCTAAACGGGTCGTAATGGGTCGATAAGACTTAGGTTAAGTTTCATTTAGCATATAGGCCTTGTTAAACCATATCACATGAGTTCCTACACTCATTTGGTTTACAAACCCTAATGCTACCCAGTCTTCCGATTTAGGTCCGGTTAATTAACGTAGTTACCTATTTAGGTGCCGTTTGATTTCCGTGATCTCTAGCATTTCTTGGTGATTATCTTTAGACATCTGAGCAATCACAAGTGAGTACATAGACCCCTCTTTTACTGTTTTCCAAACGTTTTGGGGTGGAACACATGTGCCTACTTGTTACTTTCATGCTTTCCTGTTTTCACATCATATACCTGCTATGTTCGTTAGTACATTATAGTACATGATTTCATTACATTTTATGCTATGTATGTCCATTGTGTGCATACTTAGTACATGGTTTTACATTACATTTTGTTGCATATGCTCATCCAGTATATGAACACTTTGACATATTACCCAATGCATTTGACAATTGATTTGACATAGACATTTCGGCATAGACATTTTAACATGATTGACATTTGATCATCCATTTCCCACAAAACATAACTTTGATTTAAACCAAGTTTTACTTCAATACTTTGTTTTTGTGCATATGGTTTAGTTGAGACCTTTCACTTGCCATACATGACATATTTGACATAGACATTTGACATGGATATTTGACATAGACATTTGACATGGATATTTGACATAGACATTTGACATGGATATTTGACATAGACATTTTGACATGATTTACATCTTGACATGAACATTTTACATTGTTTGGTTTGGTTTGATTAAGTGATTAAGTAACGATGCGTGTGTAATATGATACAAGCATGGTGGATACGCCGCTGGTACTTCCTATATATAAGTGTTTGTATGGTATTACATGTCGTAACGTTATTTGAATCATTTCAGTTTGAGACATAGAACATTTTATACAAATAACATACTTTTCACAAGACATTGATTTATAAACAACTCATCTTATACAAACTCATTTTATATGGTTATTCATTTAACCATACATTATTTATACATATCATCTGATCTTATCGATTTTCAAATGATTTACAAAACAAAGCAAATAACAAGGTTCATGACTAAACATTTTCTCAAACATAAGTCATGAAGCCTATTTTCACAAAACCTATGTATCTCACCGGCATTTTTATGCTGACGTACCATATTTTCACATGTGTTTTTCAGGAGCTGTTGCATAAGATGATCAAGATACACTTAGGCGGACATGGGCCTTAGTGACAATAAAAGATGCAGACTAGTTAATTATGTTGTATTTCCATGTTTGTTTAGACATTGTAACACTTATATTGAATAAAACGAAACTTTAATTTCCAAGGTTGTGAAACATTAATTCTGTTACAACACTCCCCGACGTTTCCGCCACGTTTTGTATGTTCCACGTGGTCGGGGTGTGACAGACAGTACCATGGATGTTAATTGTGATGTCTTGTAAACAAATATAATTGCGGGATCGCCCTCAATACTGTACAATGGGATTTTTAATTAAACTTGATTAAACTGGAATTCACTCACCAGTATTTCCCACTGACAAATGTTTTTAAAACGCGTTTCAGGTAACAAACTGTGAAAGCCAAATAGAAGTCAGCTGGACAGCACTGAAGGCTTGGAAAAATGGCAATAAAGTTACCTAAAAATAAAATGAATGTTTTTATTAAATAAATAGGATTTATTCCTATGAAAAAGCATGTACTATGAACTTGGGTTTTAACCCATTTGTTTAATGTTATAAAAATGTGGTATTTTACTCTGATCAATGTTTCCTAACTACGGTCCTGATGAAAAAAATTCCGCTGCTAAATTAGACAATATGAGATACCACCGAAACTGGCTCGCGGCCGCCCGTTCCCCGGGAATCAGGGATCGGGGGTTGCGGCAGGAGGTGGTATCAGAGCTAAGCCACTGATTCAGCCACAGATGTGTTTTGCTGACATCAAATTATAAAGTGTTAGGAAATAAATTACGAAAATACGTGCATAACTGTATTTATTTGTTATGTGTTATTTGACTATATGTTAGTTTACAATATGAGCGACCAAGGACCATCTGACGCGTACCGTCAATTGTCTGGTTCGCCTAGAAGCGAAGGCACCTCATCTTCTCAGCCTGCCCTCTCAGGGTACTCTGCTGATACGGAAGAAGGAATCTTTGTGTTTAAGGCTCAGTCAGAAGAGCCATTTCCTCAGAAAAAGAGGGGATGGTTCAGTAGAGGGGCACACGAGCGTAGGAAACGTATGAAAAAGTTACAAGATCAGAGGGTATTAGCCACAGCCAAGAGAGAGACAGATGTCTATGCCCAGGATATGATAAATAGGGGTATAGCCAACATCCACATACTAGCAACCACTGCAGCTGACCCAAATCTGGAGCAAATAATAGCACGCCAACCACAGTCACCAATCCCAAACCAACCCATGGAGATAGAAAACCCTGAAAACCAAGTGGAGATGCATGACTTCAATCCGGAAGAAATACCTAGGGTACCAGCACCAAACCCCCTAGACCCAAATTACGACCCCTGGTGGGACGACGTTAGGGACTACGTGCAACGCTACCCGATACATGAAGACACACCCATGTAGAACGTAGGAGCTTACCTAGGTTTGGACCCTTTAGATCCCTATTTCCATGATGAATACATTAGGGAGATCTTAGAAGATCCTTACCAATTTCAAGCACCTACACCCCCATACCAGGAACCCGCACCCCAGATTTCGAACCCAGTCCTAGAACCTGCACCCCCAATGAGTGCAGAAAACATACAAGAACTTAGGACATTTGGTGAGGAAATTCTAGAAAGTAGTGAGAGAATGCGACAGGTGGGAGAGCGACTCGTATGGAAATACGATGAGCGCAATATGGATTTTTGGATGAATCCATATCCGTGATGTGATGGAGGAGATGGTAATAGTAATAATAATATAATAATAAAAATAAAATAAAATATGTGTGTACGGATGCCTATTACTATTAGTGTAATTCTATTTCAGTTGGTATTGTAATTTTTATTTCAGTACTGGTATGTAATAGATGCAAAATAGTATATGAATAGAGTAAAGTCGCAATGATCGACGCTTTTGACAAAAATGTGTGTCATGTGATTGACTATATTAATATTATTTTGTGATATTAATACGGAGTAAATGTATAAAATTCAGATGGCAGACGAAGGAAATCAAGGAAATCTGAATAAAGATAACCAGAGTAACATTAACGTGGTTAATGAGAATCCGAGCATCAATAACAATGGAAACCAAATGGATAATAGTGCCGTTCAACACATAGTGGCACAAGGAATTATAGATGCAATGCCATTTATTATTCAAACGATTCAAGAAGCGAATTATAAAAGTAAACATAGCAGTAAGCGACCAATTGAACCAGAACACAGCATTAACAATGGCCGTGTACTTCAAGTGCCCATTCCCAAAAGAAGAAGAACCATGTCTTACGGTTGTTCTTACAAGGAATTCTGGTCCTGCAAACCAATAGAATTCTCGGGCAATGAAGGACCCATTGCAGCTCTACGCTGGATAGAGAAAACTGAGGTTGTTTTAAAAATAAGCAAGTGTGCTGAAGAAGACAAAATAATGTTTGCTTCTAATCTGTTTAAAAACTCAGCCTTAGAATGGTGGAACACTATCCTCCAGTCAAGAGGAAGTGATAGGATATACAACATGGAATGGGAGGAATTTAAGAATATGGTAGAAAGGAAATTCTGCCCTCCCAATGAAAAGGAACAGATAGCTAATAAGTTTCTGAACCTTAGAATGACCGGGGTAGATAGTAAGGGTTATACTACTACATTCTTTGAATATGCTAAATTAGTGCCAACCCTTGCATCACCTGAAGCAGTATTAATCTCCCGTTACATCTGGGGATTAATTGGAGAGTTTAGACATGTAGTCAAGGCAGCTAGACCTCAAACTATAGAAGAAGCTGTAGAACTAGCAAATACCTTGACAGATGAATTAATCCGTACCAGAGAAGAAGAACAGAGGAGAAACCTAACCCAAAGGCTTACTCAAGAATTCCGTTCTAGGAATTACAACCGTATGAATATGGGTTCTACCTCTGCACCTTTTTGCAAGGTCTGCAAGAAAAAGAATTCCGGAAAATGCTCCACTCTTTGCAATTTCTGCAAGATGCCAGGACACAAGGAAGAAGATTGCAGGAGAAAATCCAGTAATGGATTATGCTACAATTGTGGAGAAAAGGGTCACATTAAGACAAACTGTCCGAAACTGACTCCAGCTGTTAACAACAGGAACACTAAAAGTGCTAGAGCATTTGTTCTGACTGCAGATGAAGCCAAGATGATTCTAGACGTGATAACTGGTACGTTTTTAGTTAATGATGTTTTTGCTAAGGTATTATTTGACTCTGGTGCGAACCAAAGTTTTATTAATACTTCGTTTTGCAAACTTCTAAATCAGTCATTAACTAAACTACCACAAGAATGTCTAGTAGAGACAGCTAATGGAGAAACTGTTAGGATTTCTGAAATCTTGCAGGGAGCAAGAATAGAAATTTTAAATCAAAAATTTATGACAAACCTTTATCCAATGAATCTGGCAGGGTTTGATATCGTTTTAGGAATGGATTGGTTAATAGCCAATAAAGCCAGTATTTTATGTGATCAAAAGTAAATCCAAGTAAATTCACCAAAGGGTAAAACGATCACAATTAAAGGAGATAAACCATCTAGATTCACAAAATTCATCTCTGTGATGAAAACTGCAAGTTATATAAGAAAAGGTTCTATAGTGTATTTGATTTCCATAATCACTAACACTAAAGGAAAAGAACTAAAAGACATTCCAGTAGTATCTCAGTTTTCAGATGTATTTCCAGAAGAATTACCAGGACTACCACCGGATAGAGAAGTTGAATTCAGAATTCACCTATTGCCAGGAACAGCACCGATTGCCAAAGCACCTTATCGTTTGGCACCCGCCGAAATGCAGGAACTAAAGAAACAATTAGATGAATTGCTGGAAAAAGGATTCATACAGCCAAGTTCGTCGCCATAGGGAGCGCCGATTTTATTCGTTAAAAAGAAGGACGGATCAATGCGTATGTGCATTGATTACCGTGAATTGAACAAAGTTACAATTAAGAATCGGTACCCATTACCAAGAATCGATGATCTGTTTGATCAACTGCAAGGAGCTTGATTTTTCTCTAAAATCGATTTAAGGTCAGGATATCATCAATTAAAGGTACAGGAAGAAGATATTCCTAAAACCGCATTCAGAACAAGGTATGGCCATTATGAATTTACTGTCATGCCATTTGGTTTAACCAATGCCCCAGCCGCATTTATGGACATGATGAACCGAATATGTAAGCCATATTTGGATAAATTCATAATTGTCTTCATAGATGATATTCTAATTTACTCTAAGAGTAAAGATGATCATGCAAAGTATTTGCACGCACTTTTAAGTCTATTAAGAAAGGAAAAGCTTTATGCTAAATTTTCAAAGTACAAGCTTTTGTTAGAACAGGTACAGTTTCTTGGACATTTAGTAAACCAAGAAGGAATTCATGTGGATCCAACAAAAATCGAGGCAATTACTAAATGGAAAACCCTGAGTCACCAACCGAGGTTAGAAGTTTCCTAGGATTGGCCGGTTATTATAGAAGATTTATTCGAGATTTTTCTAGAATAGTCATTCCTTCAACTAAGTTAACCTGTAAATCTATTAAGTTTGAATGGGGACCAAAACAAAAAGAAGCTTTTAGAATTCTTAAGCAAAGATTAACTAATACACCCATATTAGCGTTACTAGAAGGAACTGAAGACTTTGTAGTCTATTGTGAAGCTTCTAAGTTAGGTTATGGATGTGTATTAATGCAACGTCAAAAGGTTATAGCTCACGCATCTAGACAACTTAAGAATCATGAAGAGAATTATTCAACCCATGGTCTAGAGTTAGGAGCTATAATTTTTTCCCTTAAAATTTGGAGACATTACCTTTATGGTAGTAAGTTTACCATATTCATTGATCATAAAAGTTTAACGTATGTTTTCGGGCAAAAGAAGTTGAATATGAGACAAAGACGCTGGATGGAGATGCTTAGTGATTCTGACTGTGATATCCAGTATCATGAAGGAAAAGCAAATGTAGTGGCAAATGCTTTAAGTCGAAAGTATCATGAAAAACCAAAAATGGTACGTTCTCTTAAATTAAATCTACAAGTAGATTTAAATTATCAGATAAGTGAAGCACAAGAATCAGTAATCAAGGATGATGCTGAAAAACTAAAAGGTATGATTAAAGAATTTGAACAAGGAACAGATGGAATTTGGAGATTCCATAAAAAGAGAATGTGGATACCTAAATTAGGAAATCTACGTCATAGTATATTAGAAGAAGCCCATAAGTCTAAGTATACGATGCACCTAGGAAATGATAAAATGTACCAGGATTTAAGGAAAAATTTCTGGTGGATAGGAATGAAAAAGGACATAGCAGCCTATGTTTCTAAATGTTTAACATGTTCACAAGTTAAAGCTGAACACCAGATACCCTCAGGTTTGTTACAGCAACTAGAAATGCCAGTGTGGAAATGGGAATTGATAACAATGGATTTTGTTACTAAATTACCCAAAACAAAGAAAGGTAATGATACAATCTGGGTGATTATAGATAGGCTAACCAAGTCAGCTCATTTCCTACCAATTAAAGAAACTTTCAGTATGGAACAGTTAGCTAAATTATATGTAAATGAAATTGTTTCATTACATGGAATTCCTTTATCAATTGTTTCTGATAGAGATAGCCGATTTACCTCTCATTTTTTGTCAAGTTTCCAAAAAGCTATGGGAACTAAGTTAAATCTGAGCACAACTTATCATCCTCAAACTGACGGACAAAGCGAAAGGACAATCCAGACAATGGAAGATATGCTTAGAGCTTGTGTAATTGATTTCGGAGGTAATTGGGATGATCACTTACCTTTAATAGAATTTTCTTATAATAATAGTTATCACACAAGTATCAATGCTGCACCATTCGAAGCACTTTATGGACGAAAGTGCCGAACCCCAGTCTGTTGGGCAGAAATTGGGGAAAAGCAACTATCTGGACCTGAGATAGTACAAGAAACAACCGACAAGATCATTCAAGTCAAGGAATGATTGAAAGCAGCACGTGATCGACAGAAAAGCTATGCTGATAACAGACGAAAACCATTAGAATTTCAAGTAGGAGATAAAGTATTATTAAAAGTCTCTCTTTGGAAAGGAGTGGTAAGATTCATCAAACGAGGGAAGCTAAGTCCCAAGTATATTAGACCTTTTGAGATTATTAGAAGAATAGGACTTGTAGCCTATCAGCTACAACTGCCAGAGGAAATGGCAGGAATACATGACGTGTTTCATGTATCTAATCTCAAAAAGTGCTTAGCTGATGAATCGCTAATAGTACCTCTTAAGGATATAGAGGTAAATGAACAACTTAAGTTTATAGAAAGGCCTCTACAGATTGAAGACAGGAAGGTCAAGAATCTCAAACACAAGAGATTAGTTCTAGTCAAAGTGAAGTGGGACTCCAAAAGAGGACATGAGTACACATGGGAGATTGAATCAAAAATGCAAAGAAAATATCCACACTTGTTCCAGTAGATCTCGAGGACGAGCTCTAAAACAAGGTGGGGAGGATATAACAATCCTCAATTAAACCGACACCCTCGATTATTTTACCGACACCCTAATATATTTTAATATATTTTAAAAATGTCCCAAAATACACCCCATACGCGAAGACGGGCCTCAAATAGATTAAATAGTATTAAAAATAAATTAAAAATCTGAAACTTAAGTTGAGGCGGGCCGCGTAGACCCACCCCAACCCTTACGCGGGCGGTTTAAAGGTTAAAAACTGATTTCGTTGAATTTTAAGTTTAGGCGGGCCGCGTAAGCTAACCTTAACTCTTACGCGGGCCGCGTGAGATCAAGATAGTGGCGCAGCCCGGTGTGGCCACGTGGCCGACGCGTGTTGACCCTACTTGCTGACTCGGACTAGCTACATGTTTGACCAGCGTTGACACGGGCCGCGTAACCCTTGTCCTTGTTTTACCCGGGCCGCGAGAAAGACAGAATCAGGCACTATATAAGAATGGCATCGGCTTTCAGTTCCGATCGCTCACAAATGTTTCTCAATCTCAAATTCTGAAATATAAGCCTTATTATACGGGTATTATACCCCCTAATTAGCGAAGTTCTGCTCTGTTGTAAGTATTATAACCCCTGGATACGTATTAGATACGCTGCCCGATTGATCTAGGGTTCCGTAACGGCTGTCGTGGTTCTGCCCGACGTAGTCGTTGGAATGTGGTCTCGGGAAGGGTATTACTAATGTTAAAATGGGTTATTAATACTAACGCGTGTACTTTTGTGTAAATTTTAGATTGTCATCAGGAAACCCTTACGGAAAATCTAAGACAGCAATGTGAGTTGATCCGCTTTTTGTTAACTGTTTTTGCAAAACCTCATTTAATTAATTATATATTAAACAATGATTGAGTATTTGTGAGAATACAATTATGATGAGTATGTTGGGGTTTTGTATACAAAATTTGTTACCACCTGGTCAAGGAGTAATATTTCCACAAGTCGGGTTCGACAGTACTATGGATGTTAATTGTGATGTCTTGTAAACAAATATAATTGCGGGATCGCCCTCAATACTGTACAATGGGATTTTTAATTAAACTTGATTAAACTGGGATTCACTCACCAGTATTTCTCACTGACAAATGTTTTTAAAACGCGTTTCAGGTAACAAACTGTAAAAGCCAAATAGAAGCCAGCTGGACAGCACTGAAGGCTTGGAAAAGTGGCAATAAAGTTACCTAAAAATAAAATGAATGTTTTTATTAAATAAATAGGATTTATTCCTATGAAAAAGCATGTACTATGAACTTGGGTTTTAACCCATTTGTTTAATGTTATAAAAATGTGGTATTTTACTCTGATCAATGTTTCCTAACTACAGTCCCGATGAAAAAAATTCCGCTGCCAAATTAGACAATACGAGATACCACCGAAACTGGCTCCCGGCCACCCGTTACCCGGGAATCAGGTATCGGGGGTTGCGATAACCGACTTGTTTCCCGGAAGGATTGTAATCGAACCTAACCAGCAATTGTTGATGTCAAATGGATCTGTTAGGACAGGGGTGTTGTTGAGAAGAATCCAACTGGTTAAACCGCGAGAGACAGAATGCTCTCATGCAATCCGAATTTCAGTTATCCGAAATGTTCGGATTCGGATTCAGATAACGTGTTTTAAAAATTTCGGATATTTCAGATATCCGAAATATTTTTTAAATTATTAAATAAAAAATATTAAATATAAATTCTTGATTTTACGGATATTAATTTCGGAGGGTAGGGATAGTGTACATTAATTCAGAAGTGTGTGAAGTGTATTATAACACTATATATAACACTATATAACACCAAATAAACACCGTATAACACTATGTAACACCATATAACATTATCTAACGCTATATGACACTATATAACAATATATAACATTATACATCTATCATAGACATGCTATCAGACAAACTATAGTGTTATATTTGTTATATAGTGTTACATAGTGTTATATGGTGTTACATATTGTTATACGGTGTTTATATGGTGTTATATAGTGTTATAATACACTTCTCACACTTCTGAATTAATGTACAGGATCCTCTACCTAATTTCGGATATTATTTTTAAATCGAATATTTCGGATATTCGAAATATTTTTGAACATGTTTTACAAAAATTATTAAATAATACATATTTTTGTTTCGGATATCCTTTTTGATATCTGAATCTGAATCCGAAACCGAAAGTTTGGATTCGGTTCGTATATCGAAATCCACTAACCAAAATTTTCGGATATCCAAAATTCCAAGTATCTGAACTTCAACACCCCTACTTCCAACGGTGTATTCACTCAAAGAGAGAATATGTCAACCCCCTAGTATGTCCACTTCGAGTGCGAATCCACATGATGACACCATGTGCAGTGAGTTTCCATTCTAATTAAGACCATGTGGTGAGTTGTGGCAAGCGACAAGGTGGGTTGTCATTTTTCTGTTGACGTCGCAAGGTGAGAGAGAGGGGGTGCCCTTCCAACATTAACTAATCCCATGATAGTTAGGCTTTTTTTTAATTTAATTTATAAATTGGTTGTGGCATGAGAGGGATGAGAAGCATATGCATTTCCTCTGATTTTGCAAGTTGTGACAAGTAAGAGGCGAGTAGTGATGATTCCTGATGTGTACTAGCCGATGGGGAGAGATGTGTTGTGGCAAGTGCGACATGGGAGGCAAACACTCCCTCCACCGTTCAGTGGCGGACCCAGGAATTTTTTTCAATGGGTGCAAATTTTTCTTAAGAATTTTAGGCCCCTAGCTATATAATATTTTTTTTCGGTTCGTAGCAGGTCGGGTCGGGTTATGTTACAAAAAGATAATCAAACCAGTTGCCGATCCAAAAAGTTTTTAATGGGGTGCGGAAAATATTAGGGGTCGGTAATCTATCGCTAAATATGAAGGATTTTTTGGTCCACTTCGGGTTGGGCCACATAATAAACAAGATAAATCAAATTAAATTTCAAATACATAATAAAAGCATATTAATCATTGTTCAAATGCATAATAGAAAATACAATAATCTTACCAATTTATATTTTTCGAAATGTAACCATTATAATATCTCTATTTAAATATTGTTTCAAAAATCGTTAGTTTTCATGCATGGTAAAACTATGTATATTTAATTATAATGAAGATATGAATAATAGTGTAAATTTATAAATTATAAACAGCTTAGTAAAAAAAGGTAAAATACAAGATCAAAAATATTATCCAAGTAAAAGTTAATGATAAATTAATATAATAATAGTGATTTTCTCATTTTAGAATATTTGAATTGAATATAATTCATTTCTCAATGCACTGTCATTCCACTTTTCAATGTGAATTGAATACAACAATTATGAACATTTTTTCCTCACTTTGAATTCTTTTTCTTCTTCATCTTTCGAGCTCTCTGCAACTTTTCCGTTCACCGGATTTTTTTTCCTTTGTTCTGTTCTTTCTTCTTTGCTTATGGGGTGCGGTATTAATATTTCATGGGGTGCGATATCAAAATTTCATAAGGGACGCATCTTGCGTATATACTAACCGAAAAAAATTCATGGGGTGCGCCCGCCCACCCAGGGGATAACCTAGGTCCGCCCCTGCCACCGTTACATCCACACATCAAAGTATAGCACATGGACTAATAACTTTTCATATGTTCATCTTTGGGGTTTTCACTATTTTTAATCCTGCAAGTGATTTGAAAAGTGAAAGTTTATTTTGAAAAGAAAAAATAACTTTTCATATGTTCATTGGGGTTTGGTTTTCACTATTTTTAATCCTGTAAACTTTTTTTCTAGCATATTAATGTGTATACTCTGGCTCCCTTGTAGCTAGGGCAATGTTTTTCTTTCTATTTTCTCTACTTCTTGATTCGCGCTAGCCGGTCTTCCTTCTTTGATAAAAGTTTGTGACAAGTATACATCATGAGGAAAATGAGTTCTCTAAGGATCTTTTTCATCGGATTTGGTAAATTGTGTTCTAGATAGAACAAACACTAATCAGCAATGACTCATTTGGCTCTTAATTACCTTATTATAGTGGCAATATGATGTGTCACTTTCACATGATCAAAAACAAAGCCTAAGCCAAACTTCCACTTATATAAGCTTGCATCTTTGCCATCATTTAAAAACACATGTTTTGAGAAAGTAGTGAATAGCAAGTACCAGGTTGGCTAGACCACTTTGTTGCCTGATTGATGATCTTAAATAGAAAAAGTTATGATGACATAAATGGTCACTTTAACTGATGTGGTGCCTAACCTTTGTGGTGGTAGGTCGGATTCGGATAACTGCACTTCCTAGAAGAATGGAGAAACATAAGGATCGATGGTCCAAACGTTTAAGGTGGTGGACCTGTGTAAGGGATCTTCGCATGCGTTTAGTGCAGTTACAAAAGTCAAACCTAAGAAATGTAACTTCACTCAAGACAGGGCCGTCTTCGAAAATCACAAACAAAATTTTGGCCCTGTGCGAGATAAAAAAATATTGTCCAATTCGAAAATCTTAATTTAATATAAACTAATCAATCACTAAAATTTATGTGGATGTAATTTAAATAATTATTTTTAGCTAAGTTTAGAAAGTAATTTATTAACTTTTTTTTTTGAAAATAAGTAATTTATTAACTAAAGGGAAAAATCTAGTTGACAAAATTAAGCATTAAATACCACTAACAAAAAAAACCAAAAAATAAGCTAAAATAGAGAATTTGAAGATGCCTGGATTAGAACCTGGGTCTCCTTGTTGTTTAACCAAGGCAATAACCACTAGTACAAGTACTCATTTATGTCATTTCTTGATTCAATGCATATATATTATTTCTTGTACAACGTAAATTCTATACAAAATTAAAAGATTTGGGCCCTCAAAGGGTTTAGGCCTTGTGCCGCGCCCACCCCGCACCCCCTACGGGCCGGCCCTGACTCAAGATTGTTTCAAGATTTTACGGATCCATGTACTCATGACGCAACTTCTTTTGTCACAATTGACCATTAGGGGGACGGGGCGCCCCGTTATGGGACATGGACCACGCGTGGAACAATCATGCACACCGCCGCCGCCCCTCTGTTTAACGCGTGAACTTTAAAACGCGTTACAACTATCACGCGTTGAAAATTTGAAAATTGGAACGTTGAGACATTTGACCGTTGAATGGACCGTTTGAAATTTAAAAAAAAAAAACTTAAACAATCTATAAATATTTCACACATTCTTCATAAATTTATACCATTTCACCAACAACAAAACATATATCACACATTCTACATATTTCACAAATGGAATTTCCTACGGATTCGTTTCCGATGGACAGCGATAGAGTTAGTCAAACGTCTTCCGACAATGAGACGCTTGAATTTTTCGAGAAGGT